>CAEGAE010071072.1:0-60070 GCA_903067095.1 Girardinus metallicus | reverse complement strand
TCTCACACACTACTAAAAACTCACACACACACACAAAATATTAAAATTGCACATATATACTATTAAAATGTCACACAATTTTTTTTCTTACACGCATACATAAAAGACTAAGATTGCACATATAAACTAATAAAATATAGACTCACCTTTAGTATGTCTGAGAGTGACTCAATGTTTGTATGTGAAAGTGATGTCACGGAAGAGGCGGGACATCATTTGGAGATCAGAGCGCGCATGCGTTGATACGACAATGACGTCAGCTTCATGCTGGATGTTGGAGCTCCACGGTGTAAGCGGCGTTTAGCTCAAGGCTAATCGGATTTATGAACGCTAATTTCGGCCAGCCATTCTCTACCACCACTTCCTCCTCAAGCGCTCGGCGGTTCACTTAGGGCTTACTCCGGGGTTAGAGCTGGAGTAAGCGGCCTTAGAACCGGCGTTAGAGCCGGCTCTAAGGCCTTACTCTGGCGTTAGCTCCGGCGTTAGCTCCGCTTCCTCCTCAAGCGCTCGGACGTTCACTTATGGCTATGACGCCGATGTTACCGGCGTTCATCTCAAGGTTGTTACGATTTATGAACGCTAATTTCGGCCAGCTGTTCTCTACTGCTCCCTTGTCGGGAGCAGTAGAGCACCGGCTATAACGCCGGTTCTAAGGCCGTGTACTCCGACTCTAACGCCGGCACTAATGCCGGTTCTAAGGCCGCTTACTCCACCTCTTACGCCGGAGTAAGCCCTAAGTGAACCGCCGAGCGCTTGAGGAGGAAGTGGTAGAGAATGGCTGGCCGAAATTAGTGTTCATAAATCGGATTAGCCTTGAGCTAAACGCCGCTTACACCGCGGAGCTCCAACATCCAGCATGAAGCTGACGTCATTGTCGTATCAACGCATGCGCGATCTGATCTCTAAATTATGCCCCGCCTCTTCCGTGACAACTCACACATACAAACAATGAGTCCCTGTCACAAGAAGAGTACAAATAAATTCCACATTTTAGTATTTAAAATAAGCATGTACAGAGTGACAACAAAACAACAAATTGAGGCTGCTAAGAGGTAATAAAAAAAAGCTATACTGAATAAATTGTAAAAATTTCTGACAACTACTGGTGGTATCATGATCTGGAGTTGCTTTTTCTCCCAGATGTAACTGTTTTTTGTAAAAATGAATAAAACTATGAATATTTTCAAACACCAGTGAATTTTCAGACTAATTTTTTTTTATGTCTGCTAAGAAAGCAAAGGGATTTAACTTTCTAACATCACAGGTACAACCAGTCATAGAATCAGTACGTCAGGAAAAAAAAATAAATAAAAAAGTTTGAGCAAGGCATAACCAAATGCAGAGCAACATCTGACAGAAAATCTGTGGAGTCACAAATGAAGAGGGCTGTGGATAAGAAAGTTCCTAACAGTTTGAGAAACTTGGAGAACTTCTGTAAGGTAGCATGGGGAAATATTGGGAAATAAAGGGGTGGGTGGTACAGTATGTAAAGAAGATTGTTTTCTGTTTTTGCATCAAAGGGTGCTTTGTGTATATTTTTGCAACACACTGGAAATGCTCTTCATTTTTTTCTAAGCCAGATTTGTATTAAAGTGCTTACCTCATCTCCTGGAGCAAAGTGGGTCACCCCAGACCCACAGTCCACTACTACACCTGACAGATCACGGCCAAGAATGAGTGGAAACTCACTGAAGCTGTTAACCACAGACAAAGGATCCCTCCTTAAGTTAAGCAAGGTAGCCCCGTAGCCCCCTAGAGAGGAAAAAAATTGCAAAGCATATTCATTTAAATAATTATGTCTTGTATTATTGACGATAATGCCAGAATAGCACTAACCCCTCATATTCAGATCCAGGGGGTTGAGACTGGCCGCGCTGACGTTTATCATCACATCATGTGCAAAATTAACAGTCGGGATAGGGATTTCTTCTGTGTGCCTCAAAACTCCACTAGAGCCATACTGATCAATGACCCAGGCTGACATGCTCTGCAGCCTTGAAGGTGAACTGCAGACATTTCTGCAGCCAGTCCGGGCTAATGTTTTGCTCCAGCCTGCAGCCCTCCCATTGAACAAACACAGAAGCCTGACTGATGCCATAACTCTGATACAGCGCTTTTATACCCACTACCAGCTAAGGTGAGCTTTAAAAATATGTCATTTACGACTGCCTATTTGGTACCTAGCTAGCTAATTACTGGACGAAGCTACAAGGCTAATGTTAGCATGTTCAACTAGTTGCTGCAAAACATGCATGCCTTAAGGTTGATAACAAACTAAATAAATCGGCGACAGTCCACCTGTATGATACTGCTGTTCTACATTTTAATAAGCATGAACTACTGAGCACAAACCTGTAGAAAAAACACCTCCATCTATAGCATAAAGTTATCAAACAAGCTAACCTCTGAACTCAAGGAGGTAGCCAATCAGATATTAGTAAACATAGACTCTGTCCAATGGTGTGGAAGAATTGGTTGTGACGTACTATGTTTTGATTCGCGTTTCCGCCACATTTTTATGATGCGGATTATTTCACGTCAGTTTGTTTCTATTCGCATGTTTTAGTGCCCCGTCAAATGTGTGGTACTTTTTTTCTGTGGTGTTGCTCAGAAAAAAAGTACATGTCGAAGATGAATGAATACATAAATAACTAAATAAATCTGTGAAACGAAGTGGGCATAAACTCAGAAAATAAAGACAAGTTAGAGCTTATGGAAATATACATTGTTAAAGTCTGTTTAAATAATTTTCGAATTAGTAATGATGATCAACCTAAATGAAAACAAATGCCAGTTAGAAGAAAGTGGTTTCAGTTGGCATTTCTCAACAAAACACAAATAAAAACGCATAAACACAAGTTAAAATTAAAATTTCTCAGCAAAAAAGTGAACAATGTCAAGGTTTTAGAAAATGCAACCCAGGGAAAGCATAAAAGAAAATGAAGCCTAAACTAAATCCTTGAGAAACCTGACAAATAAGTGGGGACATATTTGTAGTTACTATATTTATATTTCCCAAAATGAACCGTTGATACAGAGTTCTTAAGTTTAAAACGTTATGATGACTTTTTCCAAACACTTTTTCTTTTTTTGTCATTATGACCAAACAACACAACCTTAATTTCCTTCAGAATAAATTAGCCTCAGTCTTTCAGGTAGCTGCCAATTTCAGTCAAATCTAAAAATATACATTTTTAGGCACCCGTGGCTTCTTTCTTAAGTTACAGCCTCTGAGCTTATTTTTAATGTTAAGCTCACTTTACCATGGACAGTGACACTGGTGTTCCAATATCTTCCAATTTATTATACATTTAAGTCTTGGTGGTTTCTAGGTTATAACTGAACACCCAAACCAATTATGTATTTTTTTTAGAGATAACAGTTATTGTCAAATGTAAGAGAATCTTTTAGATTCACTTTCCATCTGTCAATAATTCCAAACACATCAAAAGTTGCTTGGAATGGATGAGCGGCAATATTATGTTTCTGGAAATGTGTTGTCTTTGTTTTAAAAGATGGCTGTCTGAGTAAGATGAGCTCTACCAAATCTCCTAAAAATACTGGTGAAATATCCACCTAGAATGAGACTTGTTGAAATATCCATATTGTTGATGGCTAATAAAACAGGATAGTTTCACAGCAACTTTCTAAGATGCATCAATTCAAACTTTGTCTGGATAGTTACAGTTAGCCCAAAATTAATGCCATCCTTTGAGAATCTTTTGAAAAATGTAACGATTAGGATAAGAACAAGGATGCTGTCCAATATCAAGAGCTTATTGCAAAAGATAATAAAGATCATCAGTAAAAAAAAAAGCAGTTATAGCGATTGCCGTAGCGGAAACAAAACTTCTTGGCTCAGTGAAAGCAACATTAAATTTAATTCTGCCAGGGGCGTGAATAGTTTTTAAATTAATTTTGAATATATTTTGACTCACACAAGAGATTAGTGTATGTAAACTACTGGCTGCCATTGGTACAGTCAAAAATCAGAGCCATAAAAACCGTCTCCACAACAGTTTCCAAAACAATTAAATCTATTCGGCTCCAGTTTTTTTTTCCCCTAATATCATGAAAGGGAAAACACATGAAATATTCATAAGCCAGCATGCTTGAGAGATTTTGCAAACAATAAATTCACTGCTGAGTGCCCCATCAAATGTGTGGATACGAGCCAGAAAGCTAAAATTAATGGGGGGACCAGTGAAAGAAAAACTGAAAACCGAATATTTACGTTTCAGTTAGTCACAAGGCGCTATAAGCAGATTAGTTTACATGATGTCTAAAAGAACGTGGCACTTGCTGCATGTCTTTAACTGCTTAACGGGAAATAGTCATATTCATTCCATGCAGTGTCAATATCTTTAACTATCTTTAATTCTGTAAATATTGCAACTAAAAGACTATGTGAATTTAAAGCAAACTGGTAGTATAAGTAATCCCCCTCAAAAGATTAATCCTTAATTCTATCTCTGCAAGACTTGTGTAGTCTCAAGAAAAAAAAAAAAGAAAAGAAAAAAATGTGCAGGAAAATTGAATTATGTCTTTCTCAGCAATTCATAAGTGGCTGGTAAAGTAAAATTTGTGGCAGCTTAAATAAATAGATATATTAAATAACACTTGTCTGATAAGTGATGAGGCCTAATGATGTTCTCTTGTTCCAGAAACTGAGGACAGAGAGGCCTCGGGCTGCGTGTTCGTGATTCAGCTCAGAAACAAGCAACAAACAGCTATGTCATTATCACCAGAACTCCCAGAGGAAAGCCCACACCGTGGAAATTGGGTGCTTTGTCTGTGCTGGCTCATTATGGTGTTTCTGCCTAATGATTTATGCCACCGGTTGCCACATAAAAAAAAAAACAAAAAAAAACTTCAATTTCATCCTGCTGAGAGCAGAATGCATCATCCTACAAACATTACCCTGACAAAACAAAACATTTTAAAATACTTTGCCATTTATTCAAGAAATGATAGACTTTACGGGTAGCTCTATTTCTTTTTACAAAAATACACATGCAGTGTAGTTTTTCTAGGTCTGTCATCTGTCTCGAGACCTGTGGCCCATCTCATGCGGCTGCTCTAAAAATAATAGCTTTGGTCTAATTTCATTTGGTGGTCATGATAGAAGGGCAGACAGTTTTTGACTAAAAATGAACACCTCCTGGGTTTCTATGCTTTCCTTCTTAATGAATATAAACAGTGTCTAGCAAAGCTACTCACATCCCTTAAACTTTCTCAGATTCTCTAGTTACATCCACAAGGTTCAGTACATTTTATTTTTAAATATATGATCAGACTACCATAAAGAAGAACATAAATGTCAAATAAAAGGAAATATTTTTTAATAAATATTCACTTTAATAATAATGAAAAGTGAAACTCCGATGTCTTGGCTGGAGGGTGTCCCAACAACAGTTATCAAGTCTTGCCACAGATTTTCAGCTTTGTTTAGGAATGGACTTCCATCCTAGGATATCCATGTACTTGGATCTAAAGCAGGTTTCTGTATCCTGTGGCAAAAGACACTTTGAATCTTCCATAATGCCTCTTAATAACTTTGGCAAAAAATTATATTGTACCAACTAATGTTTTGTTGTTTTTTTAAATATGGATAGAACAGCAAATGCAGATTCAAGCAATTTTTCAGGTTTTTGGTTTTTCAAATTGCATTGAATTTTGACAACCAAACAATGATAAATTGTATATATTTTTCTTGTCATTAGGTTGTAAAATGCTTTTTTCTTCACATCATTTTGCATGAATATCGACACCCAAAAGAAGAAAATGTATCCTTTTTTTTTTTTGCAAAAGTTCAGTTATTCTTTATTTTAATTCCTGGAAATATAAATAAAAGTGTGGTTCTTGTAGATATTTATTTAAACAAATAGTTTCAAGTGGTCATGTAATATTTGCAGCTCTAAATTGATTTTATTTAGTTTGCCTGAGGGCAAAAATGGCGCTTTGGACCATAAAGGTCGCAAACCCCTGACTGATCAGGTCAGTTCTCAGTGGGTGTACTGTTATAGATTATTTCCTGGTTCAAGTCATCTCAAAAGAACAAATGTTTAGCGTGATCCTGCAGAATTTGATGACATGCTGTGAAGCCAATTCAGCCATTTGAACTCTCTTTGATAAAGGAGGGTTATGTCTAAAATGCGGGAAAATTACTTGTAAACACTGGAACTGGACAACCCAGATCCAAACCACTTTGCTTCCCTGTTTCTGTTAAACCCATGGAGGTGTGTTCTGGGTGATGTGCAGTGTTTGTTTTCTAAACTCATGGTATTTTGTATATAGGCCAAAAATTCCCCTAGCTGATTTCTGGCAAACTACAGGACTTCTAATTGCTTTCTTCAACAATGGCTTTCTTTTTTCTACCCTTTCATAAAGGCCAAATTTGCAGAGTACACAGCTACAGTAATAGTTTCCCTGTCAATAGCTTTGCCTACCTATTCTGTGGATCTGTGCAGCTCCTCCCCACCTGCATGTCACACTTTTCTAGAGGACAGATGTCCAGCTGAACACTGAGGCCCAGCTTCAGTTGGATGAAAGATACGAAAGGCCACTGATGGTGAATAATGATCGCTCAAGCACCGCTTATTATGTGACAGGTCAGTTCCCCTCGGAACAAAAAAGAGAAAGAGAAAGAAAACAGGACTTGGTGTTCTCATTTTTTACTCTTAAGGGAAGGTGCTCAATAAGAATGTGCTAGTTGAATTTTAGGAAACTGGGAGCAATGAAAGAAAGAAAGTACCCATCAATGTGTGGTGCATAGACTGGTCACTTTTTTCTGAAATTACCAAAATAGGTTATTTTGCCTGTCTTGTGTCCTTACTTTTTGTGTTTAGTTTATGATTGTTGCTTAAACTATAAACATTGATAGAATATCTGGCAGAAGTGAAACTTACAGTGTTTTGGAATTAAGTGTGCATATCATGTTTCCATATTTTGTCACATTAGAACCACAAACTTTGTTTGTTTTGGCTTTCTTATTTTATATACACAAATTAGTACATCGTCACCATCCCCCCTGCAAGACATGGTGGTTTGCAGCACCACTTTTATTTTCTTTAGCATGGACTGGAAAGCTGTGAAGTTGATGGGAAGATGGATTAAGCTAAAAGCACTACAATTCTGGAAGAAAACCTATAAGTTGTTTAGGAGTTGATTCACTGTACAACAGAAAAACAATGCTACGCATCCAGATCTACAGTGGGATTATTTATATATACCAGAAGGCTTCTTATATATACCAGAATAACCAAGGCATTATGTATTGCCTTAGTTCAATTAAAAAAAAAAAAAAAAAACAACATGGATGGGCAAAAAAATATTTTGTTGTACAAAGATGTAGCTATTCCAAGGGTCTTGAACCTACTTGCAGCAAATTCTGTTTCTTAAAGGATTTATTCAAGGTAGGTGAAAAAATGGACACAGAATATTTTAGAAAACCATGTATGTGGTATTTATAAACCACAAAGGTTTATGGTTATGACATCAAAAATTGTGAAAAAGTTCATGGGGTGTGTTTATATTTGCAAGGAACTCTAAGTAAAGGAAGAAATCATTCATTAGTAATGAGGATGCAGATCACAATCATTGTAATTGTAAGATAAGGCGCCGGCTTTTATAAACAACAGCAGCCTCAGAGTCCCTTGAATCGAATAATCCACGGCCTCATTTTCTGTCTGGAATATAGTCATTTGGGCTGCACGTTTACAGAGAAATTCATGCTTAATGAACTCAGCCATTGAGTCACACTGGGGGATTCAGATTTTAAAATGCTCATTAGTGGTCGTATTATATTGAGTGTGACTGAGATATTCCATCTGCATTTTCCTTAGATGCACAGCAGAACAGATGCATTAAAAGGTGAAAGATAACAGGAAAATAAGCAGACTAGACCATACCTTGGGTAAATGTATTGGCAGTGTACATTGATGCTGTAGGATCTAAAAGGAGTTATCTGATATGCCAGAGCAACAACTGTTTTTTATTAAAATAATATCAGAATTATCAGTTAAATATGGAATATTACAATTCAACTGAATTCAATTCAAAGATAGTTTATTAATCCCCAAAGGGAAATTAAATGCTGTTTTTACAGATCGTATTTATCTAAGTTTCTTCAAAGAGTTGATGTTGATGGCTGTGGGCAGAAGAAGCCTCTAACTGAAGTCATTCTGTTGTTGATTAATAGTCTGATGAAGAGCAAGCACAGGGTCGTCCATAATCTTCTTGATTTTCTGAAGACTCCTTCTTCATGAAAAGGTTTCTTCTTTGCAGAATCATTTCTTAGAGACCATAATGAGTCTTCTAATCAGTCTGTTGAGCTATTTTCAGTCACTGACTCTGATGCTGCTACCCCAGCAGATGAAGGCAGAAGACATGCAGGCATGAAGGGGGGTTGCTCACGTCGCTCCCGTCCCCACAAGTTGCTGCCCTGGGCATTTGCCCACGTTGCCCACATCAGAAACCGCCACAGGTCTAAGGTTTCAGCAGTCCAAATCCTATTCAAAAAGCAGAGAAACAATATTTTAATCATGTCACACTGCATCCCCAGAGTTGTTAGAACTGATAACAAATACTTTTATTTTCTGTACAAACTTCTCTTGCTGTGTTTGGAGGAAGAAAAAGGATGAGTACAAGATCACTGTCCCTCTTAGGCAGCATGGTGATGGAAACATCATGGTTTGAGGGTGCTTTTCTGCATAAGAGACAGGATGACTGCACCACATTGAGGAGAGGATGGTTGGGGCCATGTATCAAAAGATGTTTGGCAACATACCTGCTTCTCACTTTAAGAGCATTGGAGATGTGTGCAAATCTGGTCAGGAGCTACAGGAAACGTCTAATATCTGTAACTGTAAATAGAGTACCAAACATCATGCTCTATTTTGTGTTATTTTGAATTCTAATTGCACACAATAAAATGTTAACTAATTAGTTTTAAAAAAATCATACAATGTGATTTTCTGGATTTTTTAAAGATTATTCCACTCACAGCTAAGATGTTTCCACAATGAAAATTACAGACCTCTCCATGTGGGGAAACTTACAAATACTTTTATGAAATACAATCTGGTCAGTTTCCATTTTATAATCTGCAGCCTTTTACTACCTTACTTTGTAAAATGTATGTTTCATTTACATTTACTGATGAATGCAATAAACTCTACAAATCATGGCATTTAGTAGAATCTGAGCTTTGAAATGCTGGAATCACTATATCTGCATATCGTCTAATGTAAGGCAATGAATCTTTTCAAAGGACAAGTTAGCCATCAACCATGTCCTTTTCAGAAATTCAGTCTAATTTACTTGGATCTTTAATTAGAGAATCACTCTGGCGCAAATACAACAAAACTTTCCCCACAGCTCATAGTCTCACACCTAATTGGGCAACATTCTGAAAATGAGGCACATTCATTACAGAAATGTCAGTGCCTGCCGGTGGAGTGTGGGAAGAAGAGAGAGGCGTTGTAGGAAGAGTGGAGGGGCTGCGAGTTGAGCTGATAGTCTGCTAATAAGACATCAACAAGGAAAAAGGCTCCTCAATCTATTCAAGAGGCACAATTTAACAAATGAGCTAGGAGCAGAACTAACATGATAGACATTGTGATGCTTTACAAAATCTATTTACACAAAATTGGCAATATTTTACGTTTGATATTCAAATTGGTTTTCTTGAGAGGTTGTTTATAAGGAAACACTTGGCATGAGGTAGAGCATTAAACGTCCACTACCAGGTGGATTTAGTCTGACAATGAAATATTATAATTATAATTTTAATATAAAACCGTTCAAGAGTGATTTTTAGCAAAGAAGAAAGTGAACCAAGCATAATAATATGCCACGTAATTAATAGAAAATGAACAATCAACAACAACATTGTTGTCTCACACCTCTTCTCAGGTGTGAGAAAAGGAAAAAAAATATTCCAAAATTAAGATTGAAGGCATGGAGCTGCTCTGTTTAGTATAGTTGAATCCTCCTGAGGAAACAATTCAAAGCTTTCCCACCTTTAAAATCAGCTGACTTTCTTTCAATTACTGATCAGCAATTAAAGTGTAGATAAAATTCAAATGTTGCCTCTGACACTACATCTATTGTTTTGTGAACTGCAAATTTGATGCATTTTTGACATTAATAGCAATTACATCACCTCCAGTTGCATCTATTCAATTTTTTAGTCATCTCTTTTATTTTGTTTGCATTCAAAATTAGATGAATGTTTTCACTCCATGCTCTCTGTACTCATCGGCCATCTGAATATTTCTGTAGATGACATGTGCAGGAAGTCTGAAGTGTACAGAGTCAAAAAGAATGGTGAGAGTAAAGTCCCAAATGACCCTTCAGTTTCACAAACTGGTCTGTCTGTCAGGTATTCATTGACTAAGGTGGTATCCAGCTGTGTCTCCTGGAGTTTCCGGCAAAGAAAATCAGACTGAATTGTGTGAAATGCACTGCAGAAATCAAAAAACATGATCCTCACAGTCCTGATTGCTTTGTCCAGATGACAATAGGTTCGTTGAAGCAGGTGTATAATTGCATCTTCAACTCCATCTCCATGGCAATATAAACTGCAGGGGTTTCTGATATCTACTTGTGTACGTACTCAGGTGGGCCAAAGTGTTCGTTGTTTCATGTTTGCTAGACATGTAAACAATGCATGAAAAAAATAGTTTTAGTTTCATTTCAAACTGAATTAAAGACTGTGTAATAAAAAAGAAAAGGCAAAAGAGAAGAAGTTGAATTTATGGAAGCATTCAGTCAGCAAGGCTTATGGGAAGTAACCATCATCAGATTATCTAACAGATGCAACGTCAGCAGCTCTTTTCCAAAAATTTCCAGGTGACCTCTGTTTTGACGAATGAGACAGCTTTCCTGTGTTAGGGAACTGTTCCAGAGAGACGCACCATGGTCAATGATGACAGTGTTTTTGATATCCCCCAATGACGACATAAGCCATAATTGCACAAAGAAATCCACTTTCTTCTGTTAGATTGAAGAAAGTACATGAAAATAAATTTTATGACACAAAATCAAAAACCATAAATAAAAAAAAGCCGTTGCTTGTAGCTTTTCAAAAAAGGTGTAATAAAGATTTAAAAAATATCTATATTTTTGAGTCACCCTGAGGTTTTCTTGTTATTTCCATTTTACCTTTAGAACACATTTGTGGGACTTTCAGTTTTTACAGTGCTTCTTACTGGTGAAACTACATTGACAGTAAAGCATAGACTCAGTGATCTCCCTTCAAACCAGATGGCCCTGATTCTCTGTCTCTGACCCCTGCACTCATTGTGTGCAGGATTAGTTCATATACATTGCAGCTTCCTGACTGAGGCTGCATATATAACCCTGTTTATATGCTCAGTGGGTGAAAGCAATTCCCAGCAAACAGGTGCTACGGTGCGGCATCAGGTGTCCTTCTGAAAGATTAACGGAGATGAAGCCGCTTTGTCCTACATATTCAGTCAGTGAGACCACAAACTGAGGAGCATCTGAGTTGCTGGCAGCAGGGACATCGGGGTTGTAAATGTGGGATACAACCTGATTTGCTTATGAGATCAGGCTGGCATTTAGGGCTCTCACTCCTGTTATGTTAAATAGGTCATTCAGTGCTTATGAAAGGATGACATGTTGCACGGTGGCAGAGCACATGTGAATTTGTTTTATCTTATTGTGTAAGAAGAAGCAAAATCATAACCTCAACTGTCTGACTACACAGAGGATAAGCGATGCCAGAGGCGTCCACCAAAAAACATTTTGATCCAAAAAGGTGCATCCTGGTTAAAAGACGAGTGTTCAGAAAACTTTGCATTATCAGGTCTCCATGGTGACTACAGCATCCCCTCATTCATTCTTCCATTTCTCTGTCTAATTGATGAGCTGCATTAGTAAAAATGAGAGTGAGAAACCAAACCAGCTCCCTTTGTGCTAATTGATCCACCTCTGATGATTGTGGATGCAGCAAATGAGAGCCTTATTATGTCTAAAAAAACAAACCTCCTGAGGGGAATGCAGGGCAGAAAAATAAATACAGCAGACCATCTGGCAGGAAGGAGTTTTTAGCTAATTTCCAGCCCTTTGACTCGCTTCTTTTCTTTTCCTTCCTCTACTCAATGTTCTTATGGATGAGTTTCTGCAACCCTTTTGATTTACAAATCGCTGAAAAATAAATTCAGCAAAGTCTTATCTATAGGAACAATGATCATGTTTACTGAAAGCGATATTTTGAGGGTTTAAAAATGTGGCTCTGTTAAAAGGATGTAGGCAGTTAACTTCTCACCACCTGGAAATAACAATCTTGTCTTGATTTAGTGAAAAGTTGCAGTAGTTAAATCTAAAGCAGATCCAACAGCAAAGTGTACTCTGAATGTATTAGAGCAACTTTAATCTTAAGAAACTGCAGAGCAGTTTAAGCAAACTAGTTTGTGCAGCTTTAAATTATGTTTCAACAGAGAAGTCACTGATTATTTTCACAGGAATTTAAAGTTGGAGGAAGTGCACCACCTATTATCTTCCTCTGTGACACGTGTAATAAAACTAAAGATGTAAAGCATTTTTTGCCTGGGTAACAGGAAGAAAAGTAAAGTGAAGTAAAAGTACAAATTATAACAGTGTTTGATGTAAATGCTTTTTTATTTATCTTTCACTGCCTTGCTTTCCTACCCGGTCATTGGACTGAATGACAAAACTTAGGTTTTCCACAGAGCCAAAAACTTAATGTAATAATGTTTTTTGTGGTTTTAAATCTCTTCACCTTTGTACTAGACATTTACTTTCATCAGAAATCCTTCATGTGTTTCATTTTCAGTCTAAAACATCGATATTCCCAGTGACCTACTTCCTCTAATAAGTGTAAATAATCATTGCCTTCTCTATAAGCAACTACCCAATACACACAAAGTTCAGCTTCCAGGTTCAACTAATCTGAATTAATAGTAAATAGTTATCTACTACAGGTAAGGTATCGAGCTAGAGTTTAATTTGTCTCAGTTATCAGAGAAGAGTTTTGGGAATGGTGCTACAACTGAGTTAGCAAATTCTGGTCGCTAGTCTGAGTGACATACAGGTTCTATTTCCCAAAGGAAATTTAGAAAATCCAACACAAAGCACCATTTCTACAACCTTTTATCAGATCCTCACTTAATAAAATTCTGAATTATTTCTTTCAGGTTGATCAGAATAAACAACAAAGTCACAGTTATTAATCTGTTAGCAAAGTCATCCTCAACATGAGTTGTTTCATTGAACTGTTGGGAACAAACCTAAATTTGATATGTGCTGTAATGAATGCAATAAAAAAATAGTGAATTTTTTCAACTTAGTAAGTAGCAAATGTTTTATTTCTGTATTTGTATTTTTTTTTACTCAGTCTCAAACTAACCAGCCATATTTGTGTCTCTGCTCTGACTGGCAATCTTTCTTGGAAAAAAAATATGTCAATAATTTACAAGGACGCTTGTCCTAACGTCCTAAGAAATAGCATTATTAAGAGCAAACTAAACAATTCTTTGTTAGTATTGATAGCATTTGTAAAGAGCTTTTTCTGGTTCATGCCGTGTGTCAGTACATCTTGTAGCTGATGAGTGAGATGTACTCGCAGGCAGGAAGGACAGCAGTCTGTTCTGGTTATGAAAGGCAAATGCTAACAGGAACAGATAATTTGCATGAACAGAGAACATAAGTGATAAAATAAATGAGGATCAGGATGAGCTCATCATTGATTATTATTTTGCTGTACCACAACATTTAGATTACAAGACGGTTACTCAAATGGGTGTTAATGAATTCAATTTATTACACATATGGTTTTTAATTGCCCAATATTGTTACTGTATGAGTAACTTTTGTAAGTTTAATTTCAATCCATTTGAATTAGAAAACAATATTATTCATGTTAAATTTTCACAAATCTAGGAGAAGGAAAAAAAATATATAATTATATAAGAGTATATAATCTCTGGCCCAGCGTAAGCACCTATCAGAGGGCTTTTTGTTTGCTTACAACAGTGGTTCCCAAACTTTTTCTCCTGGGGCCCCCCAGTGACTTCCAAACATTTTCTGGGCCCCCGCTATGGATTGGATCTGGTTGGGCGATGTGTGTGCCCGGGGGTCGTGGGGGAGTACGTAGAGAGGCTCCCTGTAAGAGACTCCCTGTGATACAATGTGTTTCCAGGGGGTGGAGGGCACACTTATTGCTCATCGTCTTTTTTTTGTTTTTGTTTTTTTTTTTTCTTTATCCATACTGCTTCCCGTGCCCCCCCTGCAATGGCACGGCACCACCCCTAAATCTTTCTGCGCAGATGAACAGACGTTATCATTTAGACCTATGTAAAAAAAAAAGCTACTTCCAGTTATTTCCCATTGTTTTGTGTCTTACAGACATGAAACCTGACACAAAGCAGGGAGGCCTAAACCCTGATGACCTAATCATCACCGTATCTTATATCAGCCTTTACCACCCAAGCACCCAAAACATTAAACCGTACATTTATTTTTACTTCATGAGTCATATCGAAAATTCACACCCAAAAAAACGTGTGAATAATGACCCTGCAATAATCCAACTACTTGTTTTAACATACAACAAAGAAACACATAAAACAGAACATTGTCGGTGTGGGTTGGGACTTGGGCATGATATGCAGGTGAAACTGTCCCTGCAACAGTGGCACCCATCTGAATAATTCATAGAGTCAATCAATGATTAAAGGTTTGCTGGGTGTCACCCCTCATACCAAGGAGCAGGTGGCTCTGGATGGAACTGTATCAAAACTGTGGTAAATGCTCTCTAGAGATTAAACGGGGATCTCAATCAGAAGATTTAACTGAAATATTTAGTTTTTGTCATGGCATCATCACATCCTGTAAACACAACACTGTTGAGGCTGGTGGTAGCCAGAGTGCCGTGACTTTTCACAGTAAAAATGTGGCTTTATAGAGTGTTGCTGCTAATGGATCTTACTGGAAGCACCAGTACTGGTGAAAGAAAGGATGCATCAGCTGATCCAATGAAGGAAAAGGAAACGTTTTCACTGGAAAAAGTGCTTCATGAAATGAGACCATTATCAGTGGATAGCAACAAATAAATGCAAAAACACCATAAATATTCTATGAAAGAGTTTTTAAATTAAAACAGCAGGTTCTGTAAAATTAACTGTGTATCTGAAATATTTCACTATATTTTGTTAGGCTTTAGCATGTACTTTTTACATCCTATTTACTTGTTTTATTTTTGTTGTATTATTGTGGCAAATTTTCTTTTTAATTATTTACCATTTATGCTTTTATACCTTCCATTAGTAAATTTAGTCACATTTGTGTTTGAAAATGGTTATGTAAATAAAATTGTTATGTATGTTAAACTTCAAAAATAATTACTACTCATAAAAATAAAAGATTTGCCACATCATGTTAAGCTGAAATAAGTTAAAAGATAGATTTATAATGTATTGCTGGAGTACCTTTATTGTGAAACTCCACTGTAAATTTTAAGAGTATAGTTAAAAAAGCAAATAATAATAATAATAATAATAATAATAATAATAATAATAATAATAATAATAATAATAATAATAAGTTATTAAACTTTAGTTTGGACAGTAAGTAAAAATTTAATAGATTGATTCTTATTAGCATTGGACAGAAAAGGAAGGTATGCTGTTGGGAAAGGGGACAATAGTGAGAATTCAGAGACAACAGAATGGATTTTTTTATGGTGAGCCGTTTCTGTGCTGCACGCTGCTCGTTTCGCCATTGCAGGTTCCACAAATGTGCGGTGTTTGGTGTTTGTTTCCTTTTTTCTTTATGAACTTGCCAAGCAGCCTGCCAAACTAGGAACTAATTAACACAATAGTTAAAAATACTACAAAAAATATTAGAAGTTTATGAGGAACTTTTCCAAAGTTCCTCATATAAATGAGGAACCTTTCAGAAGAAGCCAGTACTTCTGGCAACTCTGGATGGGCTGCAGAGATCCAAAGCTTAGCTTGGAGAACCTAGAGGGCATCAAATGCAACACAGATCTGGCCTTTTTTTTAAGGTTATGTTGGCTCTATTGGCCTTTGTTTGAAAGGAAACAGGGTAATGTGTGAGGGGTAAGACATGTGTCAAATGTCGCCAGGCCGGGAAGGCCTCAATATGTGGGTCATGCTTTGCCCCTGCACCACCACAGTACACCCAACACAGATCTGGCCTTTATACAAGAGTAGTACATATACACATTTTTAAAAAAAGTTTTATATGCAGTAACCATGCATCAGATGTGGAACGATGTATTTTGGTCTAAACTAAACATCTCTGCACTATTTGTGGCAGAAAATTAACAATGCAAATTGCTCTGAACACATGGTCCCAGCAATGAGACATGGAGTTGGCGACATCATGCTGAGGGGAAGAAAGTTCTGCATCTATGTGCAAAGTTGTTAGCGACATCCCTTAAAAGAATTTCAGCTGTTATTTAAGCAAAAGACGTTGACTTATTGGGGCTGAGTGCAAATGAAGAAAGTCTGGGAGTTTATACAAGTACTTCTCACATTTTGATTTGAAAACATTTTTCAAAACAATTTATAATTTTTCTTTCTACTATATGAGTATGTGCTAATTTTTGTAACCTTATCCTTAAGCATGTTTTTTTGCTGGTAATTCAAGGCCTACCTAAACAACATTAACTTTTTCCTTATATGAGTGAAAATGTATTCCTTAAGTTATAAAAAAGGCATGAGTTTGAATTCATTTAATTTAAACCTCTGACAAAAAGGTATCGGCATGCCAGACTCAATAGCTTTACTCTTTTCTGCATTACCAGTAAAGAGGCGTCTGATTCTTAATTGCTACACAATCGAAGATGACATGGCTGAAGATCCTGCCAGTTAGTGTTTCTCTGGCTGCTCTCCAAGTGAGATCTGTAGGAGGAGAATGCCGGGGCCCTTTCTGGCCTGCAGCTCAGCAGCTCCCTGTCTAGACTGGCAGGCAGCTTAATGAATACATCACCACACCCTTTTAGTCCATGTTGAATGATTTTATGTACAAAAACATCTGCAAATTTAGAAAAAAAGAGGGGAGAAATACAGGGATGAGACTAATTTTTTAACAAAATAAGAAGCAATTCTAATTATCTGGTTTTATAATTTATTGTACACTGTCATTTCTTCCATAATCTCATTTCAATTTCAATTTATACAAAATATAAACTATTAAGGGGAAATAAAAATCTAACATCACCCTTCCCATATTGTTTTACATACAGTCATTTCCTGGGCTGTGAGACCCACGGATGCAGTAAAGAATGGTGCCACACCCTCATCATGAAAAAAACAGATTTAAAAAAAAAAAAAATCACAGGGCAAAACTAACACAAATCATGTGGCAACATATTTGCTACATACATTTACAGACCAAAGAAGCAAAATTTAAGAAAATCCAGCTAAATGCACCAAACTTCACTTTAACTAAACAAACACCATTCTGATGTATGGATTGCCAGGTAGATTCAAAGTGGCAAAAGAAAAAGGAATCTGTACACTCTAGTGGTCCACATTTCAATCAGAACTTGTGACATGACACCTGCAGCCCTGAGCGTCTCCAATGCATTTGATGGTGTGACTGTGGAAACGCAAACGGAGAGGGGGTGGGGGGGGATGAACCAAAATTCCTTTTTGAATCCGGTGCAAGGGAGGGGTTTATGCAAGAGGGGCGAGGGGTGGAGGGGTCCTGAACTCCTTTTGTTGAGCGTTGTCATAACTGATGAAGGTCCATCCGCGTGAGTTTTGTGGTCTCTGAAGGAGAAGAGATGCTGGATCAGGTAGGGGTGACGGGAGGCAATGCGGAGCATTGACACAGAGGAGAGGAGAGAAGAGAGACCATTTAGCAGTAGGGCTTTAGGAGAAAGGCCGCCATGATGACTGGGGTCAGGACAGTGAGGCCGCCTGCGTTCAGCGAGACCGCCACTCCCGTGGAGGAGGTGGAGTTGGTTGGACTGCTTAAGATGCCTGGGGTGGTGGCCGTATGGTTGTAGGTTGAGTTGGTGGATGCTGTGTTGGTCATGGTTTCCTGTGAGACCACCTGTTGGAAGACACAGAAAAGACAAGATAACAATTTAGCATGTTCTGGGATAAAGATCTCAAATTGAAGCACCCGGGACGTCCATAATCTGACTGAAAACTGAATAAAATGACTACAAATTTAAGATGTGATCGTTCTTATGTACTCTGTAACAACATACTGATGATTTGTAGGTTGGTTTAAAAGACAGGAGACTTATGTTTCGAAATGTGACACCCACATTTGGCAAATTGCACCAAAAAGAAACTTTAGATTCTTCCTCCACCTTTAGACAGCCAGTGTCTAAATCATTAATCATTTGTGATACAACCACCAAGTATAAAATAAACAAATGCATTCATATGCAGAAGATGTCTAAAATGTTCAAAGTGACTGACAAGAGAACTAAATCATTAACCCCTTTTTCTTATTTGCTGCAATACAAGTTTCCACACTAACTTAAATTCTGTTCAAAAAGATTATAAAATTCAATTTTACGTAATTTCCTCAAAACAAAAAACTCCCGTACCCTTTAGAAATGTGGTTAAGTCTCCCCCAATCATGAGTAACATGAAATAGTGCTAAAAAATAATTGCTCAGAGCAGACTGTGAATGTTATCTTACCTGGGTTGATAAGCATATTGCGAACAAAACCATCCCCAGTTGAACGATCGTCATTTTGGACATTTTTAAAGATAAATAATTTTTTCCTGAAGTGGTTTGGCCAGATGGAGGAGGACACCCAAGAAGGCGCTGCTTCTATGTAATGTGAGCGCAGCATCAGCGGAAGCCTTTTATACCAACGGGTCTGCAGCGTAGGTGGAGCCCTAAAGTCCGGAAGGTTGTGGAAATGTATGCTTTTTATCACTATAACACAAAATTGACAGTGGCGGCCGTTTTCATCACGAGAATTTAAATAGTGGATGGTTTTGATCAAATTAAATGAGTTTCTAAATTGTTTAAGTGGAGTCCCAGCACGCATGCTCGGTTGCACGTGAACAAATGAGCCTTTTCCAGCTACCCGTATGTTGAAAGTAATTAACCTTTCTCATTAAATGTACCGAGTCGAACCCCTCGGCACATCCTTCCCCAACCTCACATCCTTCGCCAAAAATGCATTCTACCTTAATGTTGCCATGGTGATTCTGGAGCAATCAAGAGGGTGAATTCTAAGTTTTCATGTTCACGGAGATGTCAACACGCCGACCACATACATCTTCTGACAGACTCACACATTTCAATTAAACCAAGCAAAAGCGCTTAAGAAATGTTCAACTGATTAGTTGGTACCTGTTGAATTCTCCAAGCGGTTTCTAAATGCAGCAACAGTGACACCTAGCGTTAATATGGTAAAATGATTTTTGCTTTGTTTTTCGTGCCTCAAATTACAGTTTGTATCCCAAGTGTGTGGAAAATTCAGTAAGACATTGTCAGAAGTTTTTTTCTTTTTCTTTTTTTCTGCAACATGACTTTAAGGTCGACAAAAATCTAAATTGGAACTCTGAATTTGCAACTTTTAAAATGATGAAATATTGAATTTTGTGTAAAATTGGAACTCAAAGTCAAGCTGTATCCTGCATTTAAGTATAGTTTTTGTTTAATCTGTCTTGAGGATCTTCTGTCCTTATGGCAAACTGCAACTGAAACTTCTGACTTCCTTTCAAGAACGACTTTCTTCTCAGCTGTGGATCTGTGCATCTCCTCCAGAGTTACCACCTCTGGTAACCTTATTTTCTCCACCTCTCAATAATGCTCTCCTTCTCCATCTTGTCAGTTCACGTGGACCACATTTTCTGGGTAGATTGTAAAATATTTTCCGTTTTCAAATGACAATCTGCTTTAAACTTGTTTCTCCAAACAGCTGTGTTCCTTAGTGTTTAAGATGCAGTTTTCACACCAATGTTCCCTAACAAACCTCTGAAGCGCTTACAGAACAGGTGTGTTTATACTGAGATTACGTTACACCACTGTGGAATATGTATTGTAACTACGTCCCTTCTGAAGACAATTTTTCTGTATTTTATTTCTTTACAGTAAAGCACTTAGTGTGACGAATACATTTCCAATACAATACACAAACATTTATGGTTGTACAAGAAAAAAAAAATAACAAATTTGTGGGTACATGAATACTCACTTTCTCAAGTCACTGTAATTATATGCAGGAAAAACATCAGATTAAAGGGCTTGTTCACCAATTATGGACAAATATCGCCCTCTGTTGGTGATAATACACAACTATAAACCACACAGACTGTATTCTTTAATCAAGCCTCACAGAGACAGACACATTTTCATCTTTTAAATTGCAAAGAACGCTTGCTGTAATCATGTTGCCAGTTTACAGTAAAGCAAGCAATCACACACAAAGCGGCCTATTTTCATAATTCGCCCCAGATGTTGAGGATTGTAACTTAAGGCCCGACAACTGTCGCTAGTCCCATGTCACTTGTGTTACCCCAGTAGATTGCTGAAGAAACAGCGAGACGTCTTTATTTCCAGCCTTCAGCCCCAGAGGAAGTCGAGGGGACAGCGCTCCCTGCAGAGGCACCAGATGTGCGCTGTTATGGAGAGCATGGAGAGAGGGGCCTTTTGTGAGGCATCAGATAAGCCCTGTTCCCAAAGCCGGGGCGGATCAGGTATCACCACTGGGTCTACGAGGGGGAGAAACCCAAGCCCTGCGCAGTGGATCGGGTTTCTGTTTACACGAGCGTGGTCTCTGGACTTCTCTAAGCAGAGCAGACAGAGAGAGGCAGGAGAGAGGAAGGGGAGAAAAAAAGTCTTGTGATTGTTTACCTGTCTGTCTCTGTGCATGAAGTTCGGTGATATGATGGAAGTCTTGCAAGATGAGAACTTTTGCTTTAACAGATGAACTTGTTCTAACCTATTGCAATGTCCCCAGAGTTTCATCAGCAGTGTTTGAACATGATACAGTAATAAATTCCCTGGCCTTGCTTTAGGGATAATCATGCGGCAAATGTTTATGCTCAGTGCCTCAGTTTGCTCTCAGAGACAAGGGAACACACCTTCCTGGTTGTTAACCCTGCCCTCAGGCATGTGTCCTCAAGAAAGGCTGCATGACTTGAGCCAACTGTGGACCTTTCAGGTGTTTTCAGTGCAGTGTGTACACACTGGCTCCACACACAGTGCCCTGATCAAACAAATGCCATTTGAGAAAGCTCCGAACCCTGTGCCATGGATATCATTTAACTCGCAGGGCCCTTTTCATCTCTTTATTTTAAGACAAGAGCGTACAGACAGTGTTTGCACTGTGTCCCCTCAGATAAAACACAGTCTTTGCATTCCTTATGAAATGTATCTGTTGAGATTTGGGAGGGGTGGGCGCCAGGTGTTGGGTTACATCAAATCAGAGGGCCCTGCGCTGGTGGAACCGGCAGTCAAATGAGCCGCCTTTCATAATAAAAGCGCAGTGTGGGGCTAGGAATTTTGTGTAATATATACAAATACTATAAATATATTATGTAATTATATTTTTGCATTTAAAAAAAAAATTAAAAGAGAAAATTTAAAAATGTACAAAAATTTCTGTATAATTGTAAAATGCCATGGTTTTAATTTGTCCAAAGTGTCAATAAAGTTTTCAAAAAAAAATAAAAAATTGCAACCTGCAAAAATTAAACTTTACAGTTAAAAAGTCGAGAGAAAGCTTGTAAAAGACCTTAGATTGGTACATGATAATCAATGAATATGTTTCTTATATGGATCCTTATATGCAAGTTTAAGTGGAAAGACACAGAAGATACAAAATCTTGTAACTTTCTCTCAGATGAAAATCACAGAACACATTCAAACATTTTGCAACTCTTTTTGAACACATCTGTGACGGCAGAAAGATGCTTTACCTGACATGGCATCGGTGGCTTGTGTATCTATTGAAGCAGAAATTAGGGGTTTTTTTGGCAACTAATGCTGGCATCCTGGTGCTCTTTTTCACAGAACTTGTTCCACACACTCAGAACTTCTCTAAAAATGAACACCGGGATGGCAGAGTATTAGTTGTCTCACTTTACCAGCACTTCTCTGTGGGAAGATCTGGTAAACTGAGATATGGTTTCTGGAATTTTTCAAAAATAACAGTCTGAAATTTGTGGCATCCATACTTTATGTATTTCTTTCCTTTATTGTGATACCCCTAAATGAATCAAATGGATATTGCATTCAGAGTTTACCAAATTAGTAAACACACACCAGTTAATTTAATTTGCAATCTAATCTCACTTCCGATGCAATTTCACTCAATTCTCATCTCTTGTTAGTGATCTGTCTGGGATTTCTCCCTTTCAGCTTGATTTCCCTGGATGAATTTAAAGTGGGCCAGTCAGCGAAAAGAAGGAGGAGTCGTTCATGGTTGATGTTAATTTTCTGTGCTGTTTTAGAATTGTAGTCTGCCATCGTTTTAGTTTAGCAATGGCAGTGGAACAAGTGAACAAAGCCATTCAGTTGGTGTTGGCCATGCTTCCAAATACTGAGCAAGAGGAATGTTTAAGATTTTTTTATTGCTGGCAAAGATGTTATAGATTAGTGAAGAATTTGTAAAAGGAAGGCAAATGAACACATTTGGCAGGTTAGGGATAGATGCCAACACATGACCATCAGCCTAAACTGACGGCTGGCCAAAAAGTGTATTATTTAGATTAGTAGCCAAGACTTCCATGGCGAGTGTGGAGATGCAGCAGAAACCCATACCGCAAATGCAAAGTCAGCTGAACTGATTGTTATGCACTGCACAAATCTGGCTTTAATGGAACAGAGAAAAGCAACTGTTCATATTTTGCAGGGTGTCTTTTAGGACACATAAAAAATTAGGAGCAAGGTGCTCTGATCAGCACCAGCCTCCTTCTGTGTGGATGCTGATGTGGAAGCTCCCAGAAGATGTTGGAAGGAAATCTGTTAGAAGGTGCAGGATACAAAGGCATAGTATAGGTTTACCTTTTCACAGGATGACATCTTTTAATAAATCATAATTTAATGGTTCAGATCAAAGCCTATAAGTTTTTTTTTTATTATTATTATTTTTGCAATGAACCAGTCAGAAATCAAATCTTAATTTGATTGTGAAACAATGAAAATTGATTAAGGTTCAAGCATTTGCAAAGAAAATTTGGCAAAAATTACACTTTAAAAGTGCAAACTGTTTCCAGCAACACGTGTTGATTCAGGTACATTGAATAGAAATGCAAGCCGCACTTTTCAGATTTTTATTTGCAAAATAAAATTGAATAAAATATAACTTTCCATTTCACAGTTATGCAATAATTTACCAAGCAGTGCATAGCTGCAACATTGGAAGGGAAATAATGCACTTTTTTTTTCTGTAAAACCCAAATGAAATACATTGAAACGTAGAATAAAAATATTTTATAATTCAAAAGATGCCCCCACGGACATTCAAACGTCTGATTCAAATCCCTAAAATATGATGCGTCTTCATTCAAATTCTTAAACTTCCCGAGAGTTTAATTTGATCTTAAAAAGTCACAGTAAATCGGATGTTAATGAATTTAAAACTCTGGGTTTTCCCGCTGTGGATTCACCTGTCGTGTGCAGAAGGAGTCTATTTTGAAAGTTTTAACAGGAAGACGCATGTTGTGCATCAGTTAGAGCTTGGTAGCAGTGGAGAGAGGAGAGAGTGAGGGGATTGTTAAACAGCGGAGCCTCCAAAGAGGGGACTACACACGCATGTTCAGTGCTACCCGAATGGAGCGGAGACCTAAACGAGAGACTCAGGCGTCCGGGGAATGACAGCCACTGTCACCGGGATTGACGAATTCCCCCTGTGACTCTGCGCGACTCCGCGAAAACTTCACCTCAGCTGACACTCGAGTCACCGATCCGGGTCGGATCCAGCCTGAACGGGACTACAGTATGCCAGAGATGGAGAAAGGCAGACCTCCGGAAAATAAACGCAGCAGGAAACCAGCGCACCCAGTGAAGAGGGAAATCAACCAGGAGATGAAGGTAGGAGGATAGATTTGGAACAATTCTCTACGCGCAAAGTGCGCACAAATCAGTGTTTGGAATAATCCCGACATTGAACGCTCATTCCCCATTTTTTTTATTATAATAAAAAAAAATCATCTTTTTTTTTGTTGTTGTTATTGTTGTTGTTGGTAAGTTTAGAAAAAAACATGCCGCTTTTCAGTTATAGAGGACAACAATTGCATTTAAGAAAAAAAATATATACTATTTTTTATGAATGAAATTTGTCGCCCAGATGTTGACTTTTTGATTGAATAATATTAGAATTTAAAAGGAAAGAACAGGCTGACACTTGGTCTTCCAGTGACGCCATGGTGGGCCAGCTGTGGCCGGACGCGCACTCGCCAATGTCCAGAGGAGATCCAGATGTGCGTCACTTCTTCCCCGCTCCCTGCGGTGCGCTCAATCGCCGCACTAGAGGCTCATGAGAAAGAGAAGGGAGGGCATTTATATTCCTTAAATAGCCTGCTCCAGCCGCGTACTGGGAAAACTCTGCAGATCTGCCGTACAACTGTAAAGAATGCAAACACGCATGGTAAATAAAACTCTCCCTCATCGGGGTCCTTGGTTAAATCACAATAACAGACACGATTCCCTCCCACCATTATTGCATGGAAACCAATCCGTGGATTGCGTGCTTTGTTTGGGTTTGGACACAGGCTATTTGAGACTCTTGACTCTGCTGTTAAAATGATATTTGAGGATCCTTGAAGCCGTAGCGAGGAAATCAAAAAAGACAACACGTCTTCCTGGGGAGGATGAGGGGAGGAAGGGGCCTTCTTTAGAGGAAAAAAAATCCGCTGTTTTTGTGTGTATGTGGTTTGGGTTGCAGCGTTTGATATCCACAGGAGGTGTTTTGTTTCATTTTAACTAATTTTAATCAAAACACTTGAAACACTATCCCCCTGGCCTGATGTAAGCCTGCCTGGGCTGGATCTCTGGGTCGGCCCAGTTTGTTGCCTTTGGCTTGCAGCTCTCGCTCTCTCTCTCTCTGTCTCTCTCTCTCTCTATCTCTCTCTTTCTCTTCCTCGCTCTTTCTCTCTCTCGGTGGTTTGGGATATGGCTTGTCACTCTCTCAAAGCAGATGTTTGTCCAAACTGCCAAAAAGAAACAAAAACAACATTGTGGGACGTGCAGTGGGTGGATAAGGAGGAGGGAAAAGAAAAATCTCTTAAAAAAAAAAAAAAAAAGAAGAAAAGAGAAAGTGACACCGGGATATGCAGATGGAAGAAGGCCCAAACAGTGAGAGAAACTGATTTCTAGTTCAACTGAGGTCTGCCCCGGTGTTTTCTTTGTAAAGCATCTGTTTCAGCACCACTTCGGACCCCGCTGCCTCCACGTCAGAGCCCGATTCGCAGGCACCAGACACCGGATCCTTGACTTTAATCATCGTTAGGCATATTTAGCGGGATATGATACGGCCGCTTCCACTCACTCACCCACGCACACACACACACACACACACACACACGCATTCTCTCCCAGAACAGACAGAGCAAGAAAGCGAGCAAGCAAATAGGGAGAGATCCATTTCTGTCGGAGGCCCCGGGTTGCGGAGGTCGGAGCGAGGAAAGAATGTGCAGTCAGTACTACAAGCGCTGCAACACCACAGCACACTGGCTGTGTTGGAAAAGGGGGTGAAACCCGAGAGGCAGCGCCGTGTCGGATGTCAGGCCTGGAAGGTGCCGGGATGTGGAGAGGAGGACAGGGCAGGGGTGGAGAAGGGGGAGGGGGGGGGAGGGAGGGAGAGATGGGAGGAAGAAAAAAAAATGAAAAGAAACGAGACGAGAGTTTGGGGAAAGCTGGAGGAGGAGAGAAGGAGTTGTGGACGTTAGAAAGAGAAGAGGAGAGAAGAGAGGAGCGGGGCATTTCCGAGAACCGTGGGACCACTCGGTGGTGTTGGGTGTCCCGCTCTGATTTCTGCCCGTTCCGGATCAGGTTTCTCCTCCAATCGGGTTCCTCTAAAGCCACAGAGAGAGGTGGGTGGATGAAGAGAAAGACCTTAGTATATATTTGTTTCATCTGGTCGTAATAATAATAAAAATAAAAAAAATAAGTTGAGGTCACACATCGAAATTTTTCAGAATAATATTCCTCTCTCCTTCTTTTTTCCAATTAAAAAGGATAAACAAAGGATGATTCATAGATTTCACACTGGTGTTGGGTTATAAACCTTTCCGTCTCAGATTAAGCAAGAGTAAACAACTTGAATACATCATGGAAAAAGAGTCACACTGTACTCCACTGTGCCCCTATTCATTTCTCCCAACAGGGCTGTGGCTGAGAAAGAATCCCTCACTTTGTCTCAGACTAGGAATCTTTGATTATGTTTACCATAGGATGAAAACTTCCAATAATAACCCCAAGATGCACATTCAAAATTTCCTATTGCTTTGCTTGACATAAGTTGGAGTTCTGACTTATGCTCCTCCTTATTTCTGGCAGACGTTTGCTGAAAGCACCATGAATGAGCTCCTGGGATGGTACGGCTACGACAAGGTGGACCTCCGAGAATCCGAGGCCAATGAGATCAGAAACTACAGGGAGAGACGGCAGCATGTGTCTGTGCTAAAAGGTAAAGGGGGGGAGCAGGTGGTGACAGGCCACTGTTTAGAGCAGCGTTACACCAACTAACAGGTTCAGCAGGTTTTAATGCAGACATTGAGTCACTGCAAGACATCGTCTCCTGTGGCTGCAAGTCCTCAAGTTACATTCAACCAGATGTGCCTGTTGTTTGTGCAGAAGTTATTATCGTGTCCCGTAGAGCATACTGTGGTTTTACGTTGTTGTATTGTTTTACAAAGCTGGATTCCTGTTACAGTTTTTTTTTTTGTTTTTTTTTTATCTTTTTGCCCATTCCCAGAAAACTCATTGCCAAAACCCAAAAGCCTGGATGCCAAAGTCAGCCATTCAGTCCTGGCCATAACGAGTGGAGAGAGGGACCTCTCCAGTGTCCCTTCCTCCTCTCAATCTTCTTCCTCAACAAGCTCAATCCTGACCACCCCGAAGGAGCACAAGAATGCCCCTGTCATCGTCCCCCTCATAAAACCTTCAGCAGGTACGAGAGGTCTCCTCTAGCTATCAAGAACTAAGTGGCCTCTGCTAAGCCTGCACATTAAAATATGTCTTTGGTTTACAAGCATAGTGCACCAGAACTGATAATCCATGATATTTACTGTATGTCCTGAAAGGCCAGAGTGTAAGATCAGCTGCAAGCGATGGAACATGTATTAGTTTCAGTTCTTTCCTGAGCAGTAACTGAAGCTCTGGAGAAAGTGAGGAGCTGCTGCAGCTACATGACATGTGTGTTTATCCTTCAGTTACACGGTGCTTATCACTGGGTAAAGAGACCTTAACACTAAAGTGGCTTTTTCTAGTGAAATACTGACAAACCTTGAGATTATCTGGAAATGCACCTATCAGAAATTTCCGATACAGATTTGAACTAAGTCCAGTTTCTTTGTAGAACCATAGTTGCCAATACTCATAATATTTTGTTTAGCCTTCCTGAATCCTGATATAAAGAATAAATACATTATTAGTATTATGAGCAGGAGAGATGTCACACTGTGTGAGAGAAACAGAATGATCACTCTAATCAGAGCATAGCTAAATTACAAAAAGGACAACATCATTGAAATGAACATTTTTAACTTTCATTTACATCTTATATTTCATATCTAACATTAGCATCAGAGTCAGCATAACTAACAGTAAACAACAGTCTGCAGGTTAATTCCTTAAAATACCTGTAGCAGACAGCCTCTTTTTGAACAAGAAGACTCAAGTTAAAAACAAGTGAAAGTGTGAAACCATAATAGAGCAAACTGACAAGCAACTACCCAAGTCTTTCTCTCTGGCGTAGCAACCTGAAGGAAATACTGACTTGCCTTTTCCTTCTAAATAACGTCTTAGAGCCTTTGTGCCTCAGTTCAACAACTAACCTTTAGTGTTCTTCCTTCAGTAATAGCATTCAGACCAAAGGAATTATTAGCAGAAACTATTAGTGCTGGAGTATGATGCATACACTATTTAACGCCCCAAAAACACTTACATGTTGTCCACTGGGTTCATGAGGACTCTAGTGTCATCATGACTGTTAAGGGGTTTAAAAGAAGATAACATTTTGAGTCTCTGGCTGCCTGGTATAAAAGAAAAGTTCCCAGTTCTGGCCAGAAGCTTCTTTCTCGGTGGATCTCTGGACCACCTTCGGAATTCATGACAGTCTTCATTGGTTGTAGTAATATAATATTAATGTACTGTGAAAATTCAAAACATATAAAGTAATAAAATTGAAGTGAGAGAAAAGTAAGTTGATATTTGGTGGGTATCATATTAGTTTGATGTGCAACAGATTTTTTTTTTTATTTTTTTTTTGCTGGTAATCTGAAGGAGTTTGCAAATTTGCCACTAAAAATCTGCTATGTTACCAAACAGGACCTGGAAATTCAACAAGATAGCTGTAACACAGTCTGTCTGTAATCTACTGCAGTCAACACTGTGTCAGTTTTCTCTTCCCTAATTTTATGAAACATCCCCAGTGAAGGTACGAACTGAGCTGTCGCCGGACACCTGGACACACTGAAGGGTGTTGTAAGCATGAACTGGTACCGCTTGAGCAGGGTGCCTTCACTGACCTGTAAAACATTGGGGTTTTGTGTTTAAGAGAGGCTAATCACAGATCAGAGACTAATAAGTACCACTAATACCAGTCAGTATCTCTAGAGAGATTAGAAGTAAATTTTATTACCTAAATCAATAAAATTTTTGTTATTATGAATGTGGACTAGTAACGTTCCTGTGGAGAACTTTTCTTGTGACTACCAATTTACCTGTTAAAGAAATATATGAGGCAAAACTGGATTTTAATTTGAAAAGGTCTATGAGAGAAAAGTATTTCTTTCCATTCCCTACATGCTTTTTCACTACTCAGATATATGAGTTATCATACTCACTTTTCATGGATGTGAGTAGCCTGAAATAATGCTGACATGATCATTATCAATCAATGATTGCTGGATAGTTTGGTCAAAACAGAATTTCTCTGTCCATGTGGTTCCTCACTACAACAAACCTGCTTAAATCCCAGCTGGCAATAAGGTGAATGCAGATGTAACAGGATATCTGGACTCTGATAAAATACAAGCCTGAGACACCTTCATTTAATTTATTACAGGATGCATTAGCTGGAAGCTTTGGAGCACATCCAGTTTTAAGTAAATGGTTTGAGATTCTACTCCATGTCTAACTTGTTTAGCTGTTTAGCTCTGAGGAAATTAAATTGTTTTCATTTCTCCACCTGCACAGATTTGAAGCTATGCATGTGATTTTTGCACAGAATTATGCAAAAATATCTCTGCAAATTGTATGCAATGATTACCCTGCTTTCTTTGCTTTTTTCCGTCCCTCTGCAGTGGAAGATGTACAAAATGTGCAAATAGTCTGCGTTTGGTGCCAGAAGGAGGGAGTAAAGCGCTACTCGCTGTGTATGGGCTCAGAGCTCAAGAGCTTCTGCAGTGAGAAGTGTTTTGCTGCCTGTAGACGGGCCTACTTCAAGCGCAACAAGGTTGGTTATGGAGTACAACAATTAGTAGATCTATGTGATTATTAATGAATTAAATACATATATAGCATAGCCACAGTCAGGTGCCTATGCACAAACACATAAATATGTGGCAGAGTGAATTTAAGCATGATATGTCTTCTTGCAGGTTCAAAGACTTTCAACAACAAATTCTTTCAATCTTTAACGGTCAGAAGTGATTGGTTTATTTAAAGGATCCATTTAAGGAGTGGTGGGAGGGAGGTCAAACTTTGCACAGGACACGTAGGATCAATTTCAAGTTAATGCAAAAGAGGCCGACCATTGAGTGGCTTTGGCCTGGAGGACAGGAAAGCTCCAACCGTAGAGAAACACTCCGATGCACATAGCCATGGTTTTTCCCTTTTCACTGCAACAAGATCACTTGATATTTAAATATTCAGGATGACATATCGATGTGTGGTGTTTCATTTTTCTTGTTGTTTTTTTTTTTTAATACACATAGTAAATCTGAGCACAGTGTGCACAACAAGCTGTCTAGTTTTTTTGTGGCAGGAGAGAAAAGCACTTCTGTTGGCTTGTTGCTGCTTGTATGAGAGGAAGGCCAGAAGGCCTGGGGCGAGGTGTCCACTTTCAGTGCATACCATACCTTCAGCTGCCTCATGTTTCGTAACTCAACACGACTCATTGGGTCACAGAGATGGGGGAGCACTCAGATCCTCTGCAGATCATCTTGCATGAATCAGAAGGAATTTCCTTATATTAATTCTGTCACGGGAAGGAAAAAATAAAGCACTGCATCAACGTCAATAGGTACCACCAAAATAAGTAGCATGAAACTTTAGCTTTTTTATTGACCTTTGTATTTTGACCTTGATGCTTCATAAAGAGGAACATCAAGTGACATGTTATTATCACACAATAATTCCAGTGTAATATTTGAAGATACTTTTAGTGTGCCTAATAGTGGTGTGTTTGTTACTTTGTGGTTTCTCCTTGTTAGGCAAGAGATGAAGACCTCCATGTCGAGACATCCCCTCAACGGCCCCATCCTGAGGATTCACCCAGATTAGTATTAAAGATAAACACTAATGTCAGAGTAAGAGGGAATTATTAGTGTTTTTTTTATTATTCTTTGGAAATTATTTATAGATATAAAATGTATCATCCAGATACACCAGAAGAGCCCATTTCCTCCCTGTTTCTGTATGTTTAGATAAGTTTGAAGCACGAATGTGATCCTTCATTGACCCCCCGCAGTCTCTCTCGCCTGTACCACAGGTTTGTGACTGGTGCAAGCATGTTCGTCACACAAAGGAGTACCTGGACTTTGGATCTGGTGAGGAACGGCTTCAGTTCTGCAGCATCAAGTGTCTCAACCAGTACAAGATGGATGTCTTCTACCGAGAAGCTCGTGCAGCCCTAACCAGCTCCAGCCCAAGCAGAACCAGTCAGGATGCGAGAGTGGATGGCAATGTACCAGGACAAAAGCTGCTTACTCCTGAGTCTTGGAACAGTAGCACCATCACTACGGGGGATGCACGTAATCGAAATCTCTCTCCCAAAGGATCAGTCCTAATTCATGGACCGGTGGAATCAACGTCTTTGTCATCCTCAGAAGCATCATCTTTTTCTTCCTCTTCACGGGTCTCAGTCTCAGGGCTTAAGAACCTGGAGAGATCCATTCAGCCATCCATACCTACTATGGATGTCACACCTCATCCAGCTCCTCTTCCTCCTCCACCTCCCTCTCGCCCACCTCTTGATCAAAAGCCATTACCTCAAATCCCCATACCCTTCATCAGGCCCCCGCTTCATGCTCAGGGTCTAAAGAGTCCCCTGGCCAATCCTCCCAGACATGCAGGCCCTCCTTCCAGCCCTATCCACAGACCACCTCACTCTCCTCTTTTGCAGCCCCCTACCTCTTCTTCAATGAATCCCCCAGGACTTGTGCACCCTTTTCCTGGTGCCTATTTCCCTGGCTTACACTCACCTCCTCTAAACCTAATGCCAAGAGGACCTGTCCCAGTGCCTCCATTAATGAACTATGCTATCCCCTCTTTTAGTCCTCTTTTACCCCAACCCACAGTCCTGGTTCCTTATCCTATTATTGTTCCCTTACCTGTCCCCATACCTATTCCAATTCCAATTCCAGTCCCTCCTAAAGCAGCCCTTGAAACGCCAAATCATGGTGGAGTTATTCAGCCTGTACCAGAAGGGGTAGAGAGGGCTAGATCCAGGACTACTAGGTCCGTGTCTCCAGATATCCCTGAAGAGGCTAGTAGAGTGGAAGCAAACAAACTGGGGGGGAACTTTTCTCAAACCTTCACTCCAACAAATGAACCCAACCCAAAGGACATAGATTGGGTTAAATCAGAAAGGCAATTTTTGTCCCCATTAGTCACACCTCAAACTAAACCACTCTCTCCCAGAGCACAGTGTAATGAATTGTCCTGCCCAACCAAAATCTCTGAGGGACTTACAGACTATAAAACTATACATCAGCAGACAGAGCGACAAGTCATCCAAAGGGTTCTCCAGAGGACCCAAGTGAAGTTAGAGCCCAGTGCCAATGGGATGGTGGATCTACCTGCACTGGGAGAATCAGGACCTGGCCAGTTTAACAGACCAGGGTTCCACAATATCATCAGACCGAACATTACTCTGCCACAGTCACCTTCAAATGACTTCCAGCAATCGGATACCCTCACTCCACCTTCTAATAACCCATCCACTCCCATGGAGGGCAGTCATTCACACAATGTCAAGTCCTCTACTCAGAACCATCCTCAAAATGGTACATCATCTACACCCACGAGTTTGGACTCTTCCTTATCCCAAAGAATACCAGTGACACCCCAAGATTCTTCACTCAATGAACTTGAAGCTATCAAAGAAAACAAGTGTTCTGTTGTTAGCCCAGTGCTAGTCGAGGGTCCAGTTGGTCAGTTAGAAGGGCCCTTAACAACCAGTGTGGGTGCAGGGGAGGATTCCCACGTTCCAGATGAGGACCACGCTTATGCCCTGCCTACTGCACCAAAGACAGGTGGGACCACATCCCCATTACTCTTGCCCAAACTCAGGGACAAGGGTAGCTTACGGAGTCCTGCCAACATGCCCAATGCAGTGGAGATGGAGCCAGCCCTGAAGAGGCGATGCCTGAGGATCCGAGATCAGAATAAATAGAGAACCAAGGTGAGTAACTTTACTAGAATATGATGTGGAATGTATAGCAATTATTACTTACGCATCACCTCATATCTTTGTGGTATTATGACTTGGCCCACTAACTGTACAGTCATATGGATCAGCAATTTCTTATTAGTTACTGATATCCATTTTTTTTGTTTAGGTTTCATGAGTCAATTTCCGTTAAGACCTTATAAGGGCTACAACACAATAAAGCAAAATTTTTTATGTATGTTTTGTTTTTATTTTTTTAAGTAGAGTAGTAGTTTTGGATCAAATGGAAAAAGAAGGGGTTTTTGTCCCAGCTTGTACATCAATGCATGTCACTAACACTAACATTTATCTGGTTTATATTAAACACAAAGTTTATGCTCTTGGTTGATGCATTCACAACCTGAATGTGCTACGAGTTCATAGTTTAAATCCATTCAATTAATAGAGACTAAAAATTGATTTTCTAGTATTTGACGTGTTGATCACAGGTCAGAGCCAGTTTAGGAAAATTTTGTGCAATGAACGGCATCGCTTGTTAACTGCTTGATATTTCCAGTAATGGTTTAATAACAATGTAAAGTGTAAAAAGGTATTTGTATGGAGATTCACACATACACGGTGCAAGATTAATCACTGGTCTCACAGTGTGCACATGGTCACTAAACAGTATGGCGCCAACCAGAGAGAATCCCGGTAACCTGGCACCTTTATGTGGGCTAAGGTTACAGCAGGGAGAGGAGGTGGAGGGCAGAAGCAGTGAGAGTGACTTTGAAAGTCAATCACTTCACCACAACCTGACAGTCACAATGCTTTGTTTGCATGACTGCCTGCGTTATAGGCGTGGATTTTCTGGTGAATATGAGTCTGTTGAAGATAGACAGAAAATATTCTGGTTTTTAATTAAACAAGGCCATGCCCTCATCAGGACCAGTTGGCAACTTATTAAAATGTCATGAGTTCATTGCAACTGCTTACCCAAAGCAGTTTTTGAAATAAGTTATACTTATTTAAGAATATTATATTATATTTTAAGTGTGGCTTTGTTAAAATATAGCTTTCCATTTGATAGATGACTCTTCGCATCTTCATTTAGCATAAATCCATCGCTGGTCTTGAAAGCTGAAGATAACATTAAGTGACAGATTAAGGTGATGGCAGCCTTCTGATACAATTCTAATCGTAATAAAAGTTTTGTGTGAACATGATTTTATGAACTTTTAAACCGTTGTCATATTTGGATTAGTTGCTTACACAAAACGTGGATGGGAAATAAAGATTGAAGCCACAATGGTACCAGTGATCCTCCATTAAATGACATTGCAGTGTTTTTGGTGAGAGCAACTGTCATAGAGAAATGTACAGCATTAGATCTTAGATCTAATCTACCCCCATTTCTCATGTAAATAATCATTGACCTCAGTGTAAATAACTGCTCAATGCTCAGTGATTATGGTTCAGAGTTATAAAATAGCATTTGAAAATACCACAGTGACATTTTTGATTTTGGAGTTGCTTTTACTGGTTGAGGTTCATTTTGATCTCGGCTCTATTCAGACAGTAAACTTCCATTGTCTGGACTAAAGCTGCTGCTTTACCCTCAACAAAACCTCTAGAACTGCCCCTTTAACTGTAAACTATGAAGTGACACCGATATCATTCTGACATTGTTTTGTTAGAATGCAGCAGGGGAGCTTTCTCTCTTTGGACCAATCAAAAGCCCTTCTTGATTTCACTCGCCTTGTAGTCCAAATGGCAGTAACATTACCCGTTATGGTAAGATACTCGTGGTATCTTACCATAACAAGATCATGTTTCTGGTTTACTGTATGTGCTGAGATTAATCCACTGATATTACAGAGATGGCTTAGATTTCAACCCGCCTGTTTTTTACTTTGTATCCCTTTCCAAAGGCCAGGGATCACGTTAGTGATTGCGTTTAAATCTGACAGCTGCTAAATAGAGATTGAACAATTTATCTAAATCTGTATCTTGGACTGCAGATGTTTGACTGACTCTGTGTAGCAGAAAAAATTTCACTCAATTAGTTTCCTTTTGCATTTTTACCAAATCACTGTCTTACAAAGATATTCCTATTCCTTACAGCTACAAATTTCTCAGAGATTTTCTGTAGACCAATGCAAACTTAAAATTAAAGAAATTAAAGAAAAAAAGGATGCATGGTTTTCAATTTTTGTACAAATAAAAATATGGTTGAAAACTAACAATGTGTACAGTAATTAATGTATTCAATTATTGTTGTAGTAACAGCATGCTGTGGGGATAGAACATTGCTAACCTTTTTGGCTTACATGCAAAACATTGTATTAAGAAGAAAACTAACTTTGCACATCACTCCAAACACTCCATCCCCACAATGATCCATGGTGGTGTCAGCACCATGCTGCGGAGAGGCTTTGCCTTTCGCCCGGAAAATGAAGCTGATCAGAGTTGATGGGTGAAGCTTACTACCATAAAATTCTGGAAGAAAATAAATTTCATTTGGCATTATTTCCTTGCTTTTGAAAATTATCCACCACTTTGTTTTGATCTATTACACAAAACTGCAATAAATGACATTGAAGTTCATGGTTATAATGTGACCAAACGTGGAAAAGTTCAAAGTATATAAATACTTCAAAAGGACGTTGTATACTAACTATTATATTTGAAATAACAATGCCTTAGTCATGTTGTTCAAACAGATTTATGCTCTTTCGTTGTCTGTAACAGGATCTGACTGCTGTCTATGGATGACTTTAGTTTGCCACCTCTGTCCTCTGAACTGAGCTGCTCTATTGTCCCAATTGTAAAAATTCTTTTTAAACAAACACCCACTCTGACAAAGTCAGCAGCCAACTGGAGGATTTCACCTCAGGAGAAAGCCAGTTTTTTTTTTTTTTTCCTTTTCGTCTCATTTTTCTTTGCCTTTATTTGGGATATTTTATAGCTCCATGTAACCTGATTCCACCACATGGGTATTCACTGAGCGTTTGAAACTAAAATGCAATGGGACAGAGCAAGTACAGAGTCCTGCTTTGGTCCTTACATGTATGTGTGTGTTTGACTTTAATTTGTGTGTTTGAATTAAAGTGTGCGAAAGAGAAAATAGGCCAGATGTTTTTGGTTTGATTGCACCCTATGCAGCAGTTATCTGAGTGTTGACATGACTAAAAGCCTCATTCGAAGTGTTTATGTGGAATGGGTGGATTAGGGAATGAGCGTCCAGAGCTGTAGATCTTGTTTTAAGATATGACAGAAATTAAATTTAACATTTCTTTGCCCTTTTTCCTCTTTCTCCTGTTTTCCAAACGTCTAACATCCTGTCCAAATGAACAGACTCCCTGTTTGACGTTGTCCAGCAGTGCCAGATTCAGCGCCACGCCGTTGTGTGGACAACACCAGAATGAACACCCTCCTGCCCGCCTGCCTGTCCCTCAGCCCGTCAGACCAGCAGGGTGCCAACCCAGGAAGCAGTCCAGATGGCCGAGTCATCACAATTCAACAACGTGGAAGAACACACAACTCAGTCACACGTTTTTTTTTGTTTTTTTTCCCTTGGACCAAAAAGTATCACTGGGTTATGTGTTGTATTGAGCTGACTGAGAGTTTGAAAGGGAGGTCCTCAGATCCTCGTCCTGTCTGACATTGCCCTCAAACATTTATATACGCACAAGTTAGTGTGGCTGCCCAGATGCGCTCCTCCTCCTCGCCTTCCTCCACTCAGCAGACAGCTCTCTGATCAGCCTTGTGTGGTCTTCTCAGATGGAGCCTGAACATGATCTCTTTCCAGGGGAAACGGTTTGTTTTCTCTGCCCGGCTTGCACAAAGAGCCACATTGTTTCTCTCCTCATATCCCACGCTAACTCCCCACTCCAGGTTTTGAGTTACCTGGCCGATCGGGGCTCAAACTTCAGGAGCAGGGTTTTTCTTCCTCTTTCTATTTTTTTAAGCAAAAGCCAGGAATATAGTATAGCCTTTTCTATTCCGCCTATCCGCCCAACATAAATACAAGACATGCTACACTCACTCGGTTCTGAGATTTTATCCTCTTGCAATGATTGCCTGAGATTTGCCAGCCTTCTCACTTCTTCTGAGAAAGGAGAGAAATCTAGTGAGATGAATACTTTATCCGCAGGCAAGTTTCTCCAAGTGTTGGGAGAGTCAGGCCGAAGATTTCCCGAGGAAAGCTAAACTACGAAGGATGTATGAGGATGCTCTCATCAGTGCACTGTAGCTTTGGTAATCTAAGGTTCCTGATCGTCTAGACGAAGATGGTACACATTGGTCACTATTTCCCCTTCTGATCTACAAAATCAGAACGACTTATAGCACTGAGTGCCATGCATGCTTACAGTCTCCTGACAGGGTATTTGATTTCAATATTTTTGCTCTTATCTGACAATTCTGTAAAGAAAGATCAGCTTTGTAATATTACCAGAGGAGGTATTACACTCAAAAGCATCAAATGCTGTAGCAAACAGTGATCAGTATTACAGTTGCCACAGTTGAGGACACATGCGTTCAGACAGATAGCTTTGAGGCTTGTCAACACTTCATTTTTGCAATTAAAAGGTACAATTTAATGTTATATTAACTTATGGAAGAAGCATAGGTAAAGCTTCATTCGATGCATTTTTGCTGTTGTATTTTTATTTGAATATATTTTGTGAGTGCCTAAACAATTTTGTGCCCTTTCACGTTATTATTATGGTAAATGCCCACTAGAGGGCAGCGTTTGCCTTTTTTAAACTTTGCACCTGAGTACACATGAAAACTAGAATGCAGTTTGCATAAAGTCATTAGTTACAAAAATTCACTGATTGCTATTTTACTGATATCAGATGCCAAATACAGACATTTTGCTATTATTTTCTCTTTGGAACTAAATACTGCCATCAAGGTTCTCTTTACTCATAAGATACATTGGACAATTCACTCCCTTTGAGCTCCTCCATATTTTGTCATACAAGCACAGACCTGGTGTACTTCCTTATGCTTGTATGTGATTGAAAGAAAAATAACCACATTTTGTTGCAACTGCTGCTGTCAGTCTTTTGGAATAAGTCTCTACCAGCTTTGCACTTGTAGAAATTGACATTTTTGCATATTTTGCAAAAATGTCAATTGCAAAAAGTGAAAGGAATACATTAAGTTAATTTGCAAGTAAAATATAGTTGAAAAAAATACACTACCCTTGAAAAAATACATACAAAAATGGAGGCTGAGGTGACAGTTTGTCCCAAAGACTTTGTGGGCTTCACTTCTAAAATTCAGTGTGTGCTTACTCATGCAGTTACAGCACTTTTCTTTTGTTCTGTTAATTCAAGGTCACCTATATTCTGCAGGTCATGCCATAATGGTGGATTCATCCTCAGCCAGTAAGGAAACTTTGTCAACAGCCTCTGTGAGTCAGCGGTGACATCACTCCTGAAAAACAGCTGCACCGTCAACATCCACAAGCCCAATTTAATAGCACAAGCCAAATTATTTACAGTCACAATTGTCATTATTAATTTACTTCCTTTTATTAATTTTTGGAATTTGACAAGAAAACAAAAGTTTGTTGCTTTTGTATCCTGGCCAATAGGTACTGTCTGACCTCCACTTGACACACATTTAGCCTTCAGTCTGGAATGAAACTGTCAGATTGTTTGTATTGAATAAATATTATATATCCAAGATCCTTGATTAAGATCTCTTTGTAAAATAAAAATAAATAAATGTTATTCTATGAGCAAAGACATGTTTATGATATTGTTTTTTCTTTTATTCCTTTTTTTTAACAATAATTTTTTTTTAATTCTGGTACCGTTTGAAGTTCTATGAAATCATCCAACACGCAAATAAAAGAAATAACTATATTGTGACACTGACGCACCATGGACCCTGTAAATATCTATTCTTAGTGCCAGCGTGTCTGAAAGGCAGCGAGTCAACATTCCTAAAATACTGAAAGCTGCTCCAGCCTATGTGCGGTGACTATAAAACCGATGGATGAGATAAGACAGTAGGAATCTAGACTAATTTCAGTCGCAAAAAAAAAAAAAAAACTTTCTTACTTATCATTATTATCAGCATCATAGAGAGACAAGTGATAGATCGACATGCTTTATGTCAGGTGTGAAGTCAAAAAGTTAAAAGCAAGGAATATTGAACTTGTAAGAGGAAGTCGACGACATGTGTGAAGATTCCTTTGCAGCAAGTTACCAATCGCCTGCACGGAAGAACCAGATGTAAAGAAATTTCTCAAAATAAAAGCGTTTTGTTTTTCAAACTGTATTTATTTATCCAGCATTGTCTGTACCCTCTTCTTCAGGGTTCACCTGGACAGATCACCAGTCCATCACAGGGCAACACACAGAGAGGGGACAGATAGCCATGCATTTAGACTAATGGTTGATATTCAAACTAATCATTTAATCAGTTAGTTGTGTTTCTGGACTCAACAAAGAAGCCAGAGTACAGCAAGAACCCATGTGTGCACAGGAAGAACATGAAAACTCCATGCAAAAAGACTCAGGCTGGGATTCAAACCAACCACCCTTTATGATGCAAGTAACATGTTGCAAACACCACACATCTTATGTCGTTTTAGCATTTAATTAATAAGGATATTTCAATTTGTGTCAGTCCGTTTTTATTTAAATAGCACTTTTATGTCCAAAATATTTAGCTCTCTGCAGTGGCTTCTTGAACTCAAAGATTATCAACATTGCTCTGAAAAAATTAAAATATTTATATAAATAGCAATACACAATTTAGCCAATACAAACACTTAGTATCTGTGCTTTCTTGCTTGCTTTTATTTTGGTAAAACAATCCTTAACCGGAAATTGTACGTTTGTGTGTTAACCATTGGCGACAGTGTCACACAGGTTGAACCCCCCCCCCCTGCCGTGCTGTATAATTTTAGTGCAACTACCTGGTTTGTGACGCTGACGGGACGCATCTGTGACCTTAGATCCCGTCTCTGAACTTCAAGACATCGGGATTCTCTCTCTCGTTTTTTAGTCGCTTAATGCTTTATTAATGAGAAAAGAAGTCGCGAGGTTTTAATTTTCTGTGGATGAATAATTAACCAGACAACTCAAGCCCTAGTGTACAGAGGAGCAATGATATGAGAAGCTGAGCCACGGATCGGCGTGCGCCTCCACCACGGCTAGAGAAACATAAACAGAAAACAAGAAAACCAACACAAAACTGCAGGTGTTTTGTTTTAGTTTGTCTTTTAGCATTTTTTTTTTTTTTTTTTACGGCATTTGAACTTGACAAAGTGGACTGTAATCATGCTGGGAGCGGAGAGCAGAGTGGAAAGCCGGCTGAAGAAGCTGGAGTCCATGGTGAAGAATCCACTGTCGTCGCTTAACTTATCAACGCTGCTGGTGAGTGAGGAACATGCCCAGGGGGCCCCACGCAGGTACGGGCGTGAGACAGAGCGAGCTGCGCGGCATACTGCAGAACAATTATCCTCCTATAAAAGACAGATCACAGCCGAAGTAAACACATGCGGAAAAGTACAGCATTGGAATAAACATAAATATTTTAGATTACGACTTAACGCGTTTACTGAATTAGCTGAACATCAAACTGGGGTGAAGAAAGAGGCAGAAGGAGCCCCACCTATTAATGTTCAGCTGCTTTTCCTGCGTGGAGTGCAAAACTCCCTGTTTACACACTACAGCAGAACTATATGAGCGTAAAGAGGATCAAATGCGATTTACTTCAACAGCGGACTAGAGACTAACTGAAACTGAAAGTTATTTTAAAAAATAGGCGGCTGGTAGCAACTCAGTCTATTTGGAATATTTTCTAAATAGTGAGCAAGCATTTAGACAGTAAACTAGCTGCTGTATACTTCTACCTTAACTGATTTTGCATACCACACCAAATCCCGAAACTCTTACGTCTTGCCTTCCAGCACTACGATTGATAGGCATGGATCAACATGTCCTGTGCACTTCAGTTTATCTAGAACCACACTTTACCAAGGAAATACAACTGGATTAAAAATAAACAAGTTATTTTGGTTATTCAGTTGCTCAGGGAAAGGTTGATCATACATCTGTAAGTGAGCTTTGGAGCGTTGCAAAATTATTCCAGAAAACATCTTGTACTCCAGAGAGATCAGGGATAAGTTTAAGGCAGGGCTGCGCTATAAGTCAGTATTGGGGAAAAAATGTGTTTTGGTCAAAGGAGACCAAAATAGAACATTTTTGCTCACTTGCAAAATATATGTATTTGTGAGGCTATCATCCTGGACACTAGGATAACAACTCTAAACATACAGTTTATTTAAAATGCAATGGTTCATATGCAACTCTGAACAATCGCATGTTCATGTGGTGGAACTGCTCGGTCAACTGGATTAAAGCAAACAAGTACAATGAACAAATATTCTGTAAAATATATATGAATAATTTTTCTGTCAGCCAGCAATTATGTGCTAATTTGTGCTGGTCCGTAACATACAATATGAATAAAATACATTTAGGCTTGTAGTTAGGCATGACAAATGTATCATTTGTGGAACAATCATCGGTAGGAAAACTTGGCTGACAAATAAGGTTTAAGTTTAAGGAGAATTTGTGACCACTCTGCTTGTTAAATGACAGAATTGTGTCTATTCTTGGGTTTGATGACTCACAAGTAAAGTCCTGAGTACAGGACAGTGATAGCTGGTAAATCCAGCCGGCCTCATGTTGCTGCGTAAACAGACAACAAATGATGTTTAGGTATGTTCACCTTTGTGTGGTCATTCTTCAAAATGTTGTGTTTTTTTTATATTTCTATTCTGCACTGGCTCCCCTTGTTTAAGCAGTTTTGAGTTGACGTAACAATGGCCACCATGCTTCCCGATGCTGGGGAAAAACAGACAGGAAGCTGGAGTCATTTCCTGGAATTGAGTCTGAGATAATTAGTCATCACCTCACCGTTTCCTGTTTGTCTAATATTTGTTTTTGTTTTGGCAGTATAACACAAGATGAACAAACGTATAGAAAGTTTTTCAACCCCTTCTTTTTAGAATCTGTTTTGGTTATATTTAAAGGGTTATTAATCAATGGGGCAATAACTAACAATTTACTGAACTACAAATCCCTTGTCCCCAGTGAGAAACTCCAGCTCATTCTGGGGACCACAGACAAGATGGGATATATTGTCCAGGTAAAAGAGAGCTAGTCTGGGATTCCCTCCTGAACCTGTTGCCCTCACAGCCCTATTTCAGATGAAAAGAAGACAATGGATGTATGGGGCTACAAATCCTGTTCAGAAATGTTTCATTTACTGATGATGGCCTCATTTTTTAAATTCAAAGACAAAGGAGTATTGTATTTGTTCAAAAGATCAGCAATTATTTGGGGAATTAGTCATGTAACTTGTATAGAAAAGCAAAACACCTTTACATTCATGTGACTTATCTCCTAAGGATACATAAAAGAAGTGTCATGCTGTGATTACGTGTAATTTTCACACTGTATGCTTAAGATTAGTGGCTCGTGGAGTGGTTAATGGGTGGCTTATGTCTTTATCTAAGACAAACCATGATCTACATATTGCTTGTAACATTTAATTTCTTCTTTTTAATCATTTATCTGTGTGCTTGTGGTATTGGTATAGTGTTCATGATGATAAGTAAAACGCAGCAGAGGCTTTTATTTTTATCAGCAATATTCAAGGAGTTCTAACAGTTATGTTTTCAAGAAGGCCAAGAAAAAAAGAGCTGCTGTGGAAATGAAATCATTTTAGAATTAACCAAAGTTGTTGGTTAATACAAAATGAGCCTTTTCTGTTCTGATCTTTTTAGTCAATCCTTTATCAAATGCATACTTGATGGTATCGTTTGTCGTGCCTTACATTACAAAAAGACTCTTCCGTGATGAGGACACACACAGTTGGTAGCAACTGGATCATGTTCAGATTTGTCCAAATTCCTGAAAACAAAAGAAGTCACACTTCTTATCTGAAAGAGGTTGAAATCTTTCACTGCTACAAATTACATGAATGCAGCAACATTTTCTTTCTTGTGAGGGTGATTGCACAGTTAACTTTTCAGATGCTTTTATAATTGTTTTTCTAGTCGATGCAAACTCCTCAGTGCCAAAGAAAAAAAAATGTGCAAAGACAGCACAAATGCAAATAATGGGGTTAATATCCCCTGAATTTCAGTTTCCTGCTTTGTTTAAAGCTTAATGCCCTTGCATGTCTCCAGGGTAGATGAAACAATGTACTACTGTTGGAGCAAGTCTGACTCATTAATCATAGCCAATAATCCAATGGCTCTATGGTATCAACCACTTTCACCTAAACCTTAAACACCACTTTTTATTTCTCTTTTTCACTGGCAAAGATCCATGTGTCAATGATTCAAGCTCTAAATGGCGGACATGTTTTTGACATTCTGAAAATTTGTAACCCGTTATCCACGTAACGTGTTAAACAGATGTTACAGAGTTTTCCAAAGCTGCCAAATGTGCTGCATTCATTGAAAAGCCAAGATTTAGATGAAGATGAATGAAGTGAAGTTACAGAGTTTAAAGTTCAGGTTTGTAAAACTAATCCTACACTTTCTGCTCATAGTAGTAAATTACAAATTTCCCATAGACTTTGAAGATGTACTTTAGGCTTTAAAGTTGATCAATATATTTGAATTCATTGGTTACAAATATGATGTGACATACACCCTTTGCTCAAAATCAAAAAGAGAACATGGTATGCAAGTAAAACATGTATTTGTTTAGCTCCACTTGTGATAAATTGAATGCATTTCCTATAAGAAAATAGATGGTTGCCTGAAAATTCCCTATACATCCAGAGCAAAGCTTAAATGGACTGGAACTATGGCAGAATTACAGGAAGGGACTCTATGCTCACTCCTAAGGAGGTCCAGCATAGACTCTTTAAAGGCTCACCAATCATTTCTTTAGGAAGTTTATCAGGAAATAGCCTCTTACGCCCTACTGTTAGAGATATACATGTGGAAAGCTTGCTACATGTTGTTAAAGGTTTCACAGAGACTAAATGCTTTGGTCAGATCAGACAAGACTAAACGAAACATTCCTTATGGGTCTGATATGAAACAAAGAAGGATTGAATGGAAAAGTACCTCAATGGGAGTGTTAAGGATGATGGAGGATCTGTGATGCTGTGGGCATGTTTCTCTTATAAAGACAGAGAAAAAGTTGTTTAAAAATTATGAAATCATTAAATCTTTAAAATCTGGTGACCTGTGGCAAAAAATTTTGAAACCTGTTATGCTTGGGTCAGAGTCCTGACAGCTGAAACAACACACAGTCTCCCTCTACAGTCAAATTTAAGACATTTACATTGTCTTTCTAAAGGATTGCCCTAAAACTCAAATCAATCTGGACCCTATTGTAACACATTTTATCTGTTACATTTTTAAAAAATGTCCCTATTGGTTTGATCAAAAAAATTGTGTTTTCTAACATGATGGAATGAAATTCACCAAGCTGGGAATCATCAGATGTTGAAGCAGTTTATGATTTAGCTGTTATATTTGAGCTTCTTCCTGTTTTCTCTGAGCTTCGTGTTTTAGATTTACTGATATTTCGTAAAAGTGCTATGGCGTCCTTGTTTTGTCAGGAATGACAAGAAGTGTTGTTTGAGTTTGTTGGATTCACTTTAATAAAAACAGTTACACACTTGCTATATTTAACAAAAAGTTTGATTAGATACACTAACCCTCTGTAAGAAGGCAAAGAAAACTAAACGACTATCTGTCTGATATTGCCAAATCCAACCAGGATATGATCATGCATTGCACTGGCATTGAAGTACTGCAATATTGGGTAACAGTGTCTTGGAGGATCATTTAGTAGAAGTAGATGTTGCATCAGACTGGGATCTGAGCTGAGCGGTAACTTCTATGCTGTGGAAGGTCATGGCAACAATTCAGATTGGACTAAATTCATGCATGTAGAATAAAGTATTATTATTTTAGAAACTCATTAATAAGGGTTGTCATTAATAAGAGTTTAATGAAAGTATGAGCTCAGAATTTTGCTCACAAAGCATGCTTTTTTGAGATGATGCAGGAAAATAACTATGTTTAAAATATTATCACTGTAGTTAACAAAGAAGAATATTAATGTGATTCAAAGGTTTTTCAACTATAACCACACACAGTCGACTTTATGTTTCCTCTGGTTCTATTAAACATGTTATTACATCTTTTAAGCAGACCTCACTCTCCCCTGCAGCAACATACCACAGTCATAAAAATCTGAGTAAATACCCACTGTGGAAAGTGATCACAGATCTTTGATCGCTTAGTGGGATGAGCCTCTATGCGGCTCGTCCCACAATAGCTTCTGAGCCTTTACGTCTATTTCCATCTGCCTGTGGTGGGGGGAGCAGTGGTGAGGGGATTTTGCCTCACCACTGCTATTTAAAGGTGCAGAATTGTTCCACCCCAATCACCCCAGCCCCATAAGTCCCCGAACAAACAGACCGATGGCTCAACTTCCCTAGACACACACATGCATGTTGGATGACTCAACTTGACCACTGGTTGGGGGAACAGAGGGTCTCTGCTCCAACTGTCCTGCCAGCCCCTTAGGTCTAGGATCAGAGAGACATTTTGGATTTACATGCAACCTGAAACCCCTAATTTGAGCTCTGATGACACCACAGAGACCCTGGCTGTTAGTCAGATGCTCCCACTAACCCCCTCTGTTGAGGTACAGAAATGGTCTGTGTGTTCTGGAAGTCATCCTTCACCTCATGTGATTAGCCTTAGTTTTGAAATGGCTTGTAAGATGTGTTTTTCTATTGATCCAGAATATATTGTACTACTGTGTTTATTTTCTTTAATTTTCTCTCCCATTTAAGTTGTACTTGAGGAAATTTGGTTAATAAAATACTTCCCCGGGTTTTTACTGCTTTGTCCATTTATTTGGTTCTGACACCTGTTATCAGGCAAAAGTAGGTCATCTAGCAGGTGAAAAATTATTTCAGACAGATTAGTAAACACGAAAATGAGACAGTTAGCTTTGAAACATAGGTTAGTTTTTGTTTTATCGTGTTTATTTAGCACAATAAAACGCCACAAAAAGAACACCTTGTGGGGAAGGGAGCGGAATGTTCAGACTTTACATAAAAGATACCAGTTTCGAGGGACTTCAGATGTTCTTTTGGAAGGAATACATTTATTTTTTTTAAGAGTTGGCCCAAAAATATGAAAAACATGGAAGATTGTGGTCACATGATAAATACAGCCAGTACTTGCCAGAAATTACCATAGCTCCTTTATTGTTTCTCTACTCCTCTTGGAAATCTACATTGTCATTAATCTTCGATGGATGTCTCGTTTTTGGCAATGTTGCTGTTGTGCCATATGTCCTCCATTGTACTCCTTGGTATATTTAATGCCTGGAACACTGTTTTGTCCTCCTTCTCCTGACTGATACTTTCTGACACTGAGATTCTTCTGCTTTGAAAGCATTCTTCAGATCATGTTGATTTGTTCACCAATTAAACAAAAACATATTATTGTACAATAATGTATTTTTTAAAAAACAGATGCAACACAATTAATAGCTTTTCAAACATATTTTCTAACCTTCAATAGTCAACAATTTGTAGCTAAGTATTCTATAGTTTTTCAGCAATATATCTATTGTAAACTGGTTTCTATTTTGTGAGATAATTTGGAGGTTGAAGATGAATCGATGATTTAAAAGAGAGTGAATATGTGAATTTCCTGTGATATATACCTTGATATACTGGGGATATCCCTTCTGTTAAAATGTGTCCTATAAATAAATACAGACGTAAAACATTGTAAGAGTTTCTAACTCTAAATTTTGAGTGTTAAAAGGCATCCAAACTTGGAAATTAAATAATTTAAATATAAAATTAGCATTTGTTTTCTGTCTCAGTTGTCATTAAAAAAAAATAAATTAATGTTTTTTGTTTTGTCTTTCAGGATTCCATGAATGCCTTAGCTCTTGATCTCAACTACCCAGTCCTGCGAAAGAACAAGAACGTTGAGGCATTTCTTGACCGATGTAAGAGCCACTCTTTGTGTTTTTAGTGTTTTGGTGCTTTGTCCTTTTTATATTTTCTTTCCATGTTTGTCATCCTCTGTTTATTATTTAATCCCAACAAAAATGTTTCAGTACTGCAGTGGTTGTCGCGTCAAAAATGCAAGACTTACATAATTGAAATAATTGTTTTTCATTTCTTGGCCAGAGCTGTGTGTTTGTTGCTCTTCTCATTTTCAGAAGGGTCAAATGTGTGTGTGTTTTTTTTTTTCTTTTCTTTTTTCTTCATGGACTGACAGGTTGGTGCCTCAGGCAGTCAAGTTTAGTAACAGCATTCTTTTACTATAGAGTCATGACATAAAAATTCAGCTCATTATTAGAATCCCATTATTATTCCCTGACTAATAAAAGGATTCTATGTGACAGATATCATCATCATCATCTGGAGTCATGCACATGTTAATGTTGTCTAAACTTGTAGGTGCAAGCTACCCTGAGGGCTGGGTGGCAGTTACCAAAATATGAATGAATTTTTCTGAAGCTGTAAAATGCCAGTTCCATTTCCTGGAAAATATGTCAACTATTTTCCAGGAAAATAGTTGACATATTTTCCTGGAAAATATGTCAAAAAATAATTATGGCCTAAGTTATTTTTTGCAAAAAGTGATTTTGGGGAAAAAAAAAAAAAAAGATTTAGGGGAACAAATCCAAAAATTACTTAGGCCATTATTTTAGGAAGGTGACAAAATGCTACTTTTTAACAGTAGCAGAAATACTTGCTGCTTTTTGTCTTTACAGACAGCTAGACTCTATCACACATGTCTGTTTTAGGTTTTTATGTAAACACCATGAAACCATGGTATTTTTACTTGCATCATGGGAACTTATCTCAGTTTACATATTAATGGTTAATTGTTCTATGATCTGTCAAATCAAAAAGATTAAGCTTTTTGATTTGACAAAAAGGGTGGGTGGAGTTGCTTAAATTTCCATATAACAACTTTTTGTGCCTTTACCATTATTTCCAGTCAAATTTGCTTTTCCTGTTAGACAGAGAAAATTCTCAGAACCTTTTCTGGCCAGTCGTCTGGCAGTGTGTAGCAACAGGTAGGGAGGGGAACCCTTCACTATTCTTTACTCTGGCCATTAAATGTACTTCAAACCATAAGAGGGGTATGGCAATAACCTGGAGCAGCTTTGAAATGCTAATCCTCAGTAAACCTTGATGCCAATAGTTACACCTTAAAACCAAGGTCCAAAATGGGCGGGAGTGTTTCTATCTTTTATCTTTAGACTTCTCTTTTTCAGAGGCTGATTATGTTCATAAATATCTGCAACATTGCATCATTTATCGATGAGTGTGCAGAGTGGTTTTATTTGAAACACTTCTGAAACTTGTTGCTGGGATCAAATTCTCCTCCTTAGTTTCAGCTCACATAGATTTGTTGCCTACAAAGTGTTTTAGTTAAATGTATGTTTAACTAAATTAAACATACATTTGTAATTATTACAAATTACAAATATTTTGAGATGTGTTGTTCGGTTTTATTTAAAATGATCCATTCAAGCATCTTGATTACTTCTGCCATTGATTATTTCCCCTAAATATGTTTTCTAATTAAATAAGCCTTCTTTTAGTCCATTGTGCATATATATATTCCAGTTCTTGTCCTAATATATATATTTGATATATTCAAATTCTTGTTTGAAAAGTGTCATCTCAGACTCCCAAAAGGCAAATATAAATTGGACCGTAAAGCTAACCTAAATAAATCGATGGTATTATCCATGTTTTCTCTGTTTCTATGTTTCTTGAAATTGAGATGATAAACTATGCAGATCACAAAAAGTAAATTTTTCTTGACCTTTGAATAAAAATTTCCAAAAGCTATTTTGAATATAAGTGGCAGCAGCTTGAGCTTTCGTGTTGCTAAAGTATTTTGCTCCTATCTCATATCTGCAGATGAGAAGCTGGTGAATGAAATGCAAGAGCTGCAGGTGAAGCTTGACGACTTTGAAAAAGTGAAGTTAATCGGGAGAGGAGCCTATGGTGAAGTGCAGCTGGTGAGGGGTTTCTCTTTTACTGCCCTATGAAATGAAAAACATTTACTTTAATCTTTTTATTTAATTGTTAAACACTGTGTTTGAAGTAGAGAATTTTTCCTGCTTTTCCTGAATTTAACAGTTTGCTTCTGGGCCACTAGAGGGAGCAACCATCAAGACAAATTTAAAAACACTCTGTTTTAAACACAGAACTGTAAAATATTGTTCTCATCATTTCCTACCTAATGAATCATACATTTTGAAACTGGCTGTAATTCCTCGCTCTCATCTTGGCTTTGTTTTTTAACTGCCTTCCTTCTGCTGGTAGAATCAGGTATCTCATAAGATGTTTGTCTGTTGGAACGAGTCCGGACAGGCTTTGTGTAGGGTATGAATATGAAGTCTGGTGAGGGGGTGTGAAGGGGTACTCGTCTGTGTTTGTGCTTAGCACTTGTGTAAGCATGTCTTCTTATGGGTGTGTACAACACTTACTGCTTCCCGTTTCATATCTGAATCTCTGCTGTTATCTCAGTTTCTTTTGTGCTTCCAATAAAACCAAATGAGCTATTAAATAGTTACCTGGCAACCAATCTTATTGTATTTGTTGTGACATTCCAACAGTTTTCTCCTTATTATCCTTGTGCAGTTTTCACTGTTTACCTTCCAGCATCACCCTCCTCTCTCTATCCGCCTGGCTTTATTTATTTACAGGTCCGTCACAAGGCCTCGAAGAAGGTTTACGCCATGAAGCAGCTCAGCAAGTTTGAAATGATCAAAAGGTCAGACTCGGCCTTCTTTTGGGAGGAGAGGCACATCATGGCATTTTCCAACAGTCCCTGGATTGTTCAGGTGTGGATGTGTATTTCTTTCCGCAACACGTACAGTGCAAAAATATTCTTGCCGTCTTTAACCTTTTTCATGTGTTTTTGTAGGCTTTTGTGTGATAGACCAATACAAAGTGGTATATTATTGCAAAATGGAAGGAAAACATATAGGGTATCCATTATTATACCTTTACTTTGGTACCTCTGAATAAAAGACACTCGAATGCCTTTATAAGTCACCTTAATGGTAAATTCAGTGCAACATGAGTGTAATTTAATCTCACTATAAATCCAGCTGTTCTGTGAAGGCCTAAGAGGTTTCTTAGAGAACATTAGTGAACAAACAGCATCTTGTTAACAAAGAAACACAGAAGTTTAAGAGAAGTTTACAACAAATTTAGGTTATAACACTGCATTCAATGTCTTGTACAACGCTGCTGAAAAGTGAACATTGTGACTCTATCTAGATGTACCTGTCCACATAAATTAGGAGGCCTGACAAGGAGAGATTAAAACAGCAAAGCAATGAAGACGCCTATGCTAGATCAGAGAATCTGTTGACAGTACAACTATTACTTGCACATTCAACAGGCTTTTACTTTTTGAATTCCTTACTGCTGAGCCACTGACGCATTCAGGCTAAAATACCTCCAGTAGAGTCATTGAAATAAATTCCTGCGGTGGTTGAAAAAGGTATTAAAAGGTAATAATAATTAATATAAAATGGGACAAAAATCGACTGGAAAATCTGAAAATCTGAAATAGTCTAGAAAAGTATGGAAACTGTATAACACTTAGAGCTGGTTGGTAAATGGACATTGTTAATCCCAAAGTCTGTTATAGGACAACTCACAAATTTAGCGTGTTATAATTAGAATGTGGTCACAATTTAAATGACTAAAAACAATACATCAGCGTTTTCCTCAGAATTCTGCAGCTTTAGCTGTGTAATGTTGCTGAATCCTTCTGCCAGTGGCTCACTCTAGCCTTAGTCATGTTTACACCATTTGTCTACTTACAGCAACAGAACCACCCACAAGGTTTCACTCTGAGATTTCAGCTATTTGTCGGGCACACCTTTAACACGGCAGGAATCCCATCCATAATAGGATCCCACACAGGAAAAAAAAACAAGAAACAAAAAGCAGTGTCACTTCTCTGCAGACAACGCCTCTTTAGATCATCTTGCAGATATGTTCCGGGTTGTTAATCCAGATGTTTCAGTCAAATCCTACAGACTTAATGGATTTATTAATTGCTAAGGCAATCAAAAGATGTGGAACAAGAATCCAGTTTGAAATAATAGTTTCTTTTGTGTGCTTCCAATAAAACCAAATGAGCTTTTAAATAGTTACCTGGCAACCAATCTTATTTTATTTGCAACTTTATTTGCTATTAAGTTGTAACAAGAAAGTTGTGTTATGTTGGTAATTTTGAATGAAATTGAAATAGAACATATGTTTAAATAAAAAATTTGAAAACTAAACTAATTCAGCTACAATACCTTCATATTTTAGATAAATCAGTTCAACCTGGTTGTGATTTTGAATGACATAATCCTGGCATCAAGTTTGCATTAATGATTTTTGACTTTCACTATTGGCTGTTAAACAATGAACACTAGTTGTGTAGAAATAAACCAGTGTTGTCAAATCCGTATCAATGCAAAATCTTTAAACACTTAGAAATGACATTAATGTGCAGAATGAACTTCATTCCAGCTTTGCTGCGCTTTCCAAGATGATCGGAACCTCTACATGGTGATGGAGTTTATGCCGGGTGGAGATGTGGTCACGCTCACCATAAACTACGACATCCCTGAGAAGTGGGCTCGCTTCTACACGGCTGAGTTGGTGCTGGCACTGGATGCCATCCACTCTATGGGTTTCATCCACCGCGACATTAAACCGGACAACATGCTGCTGGACCAGCACGGACACCTCAAACTAGCCGACTTTGGCACCTGCATGAGGATGAACTCAGTAGGCTGATTGTTGTGAATTGGAGTGAATGAGATGTTTCAGTATTTCAGAAACTTTAGAAGTAAAAATCCATTAGTTATTCTTTGTCAGGGAAATATGTTTCTTGTATTATCACTTAGAGCTCTAGTGCACCATCTGGTGTTCAAATAGTGGAAGTGGCACTCAGAATTGCATTCAAGCTGTTTTGGAAAGCTTCAGGATTTACTTTGCTAAGCTACCAAATCAAAATGCCTCTGTGGTTCTGCCTCTGGTGTGGAGCAGGAAGTGTTTCTCAGCTTTTCACCACAGCTTTTTAAAATAGCTGCTCCTACATATTTGTGCCTTTGGGGAAATTCTCTGAACTCGTTACAAACACCTCGACATGCATTATGGTTTCTTGCGATTTCATTTCTTGTGTAGATATATAAAAAGACTTGTATCGCTGGTAAGTAACTAAATAAATTATAACAGTAAGCTTCATTTATTTTGTATCTTTCAAGACAGAAAATACAAAGTGCATCAATAACATTTTAAAAATTATAGAATTAAAAAGTAAAACCTGTATAAGCAAAAATAAAAAATAAGTACCTGAAGCAAAATATATAATGATAAAACAGCTAACTAAAAATAAAATTTAAGATTAAATTCAATAATATTTATAACAAAGGTATAACTCAAAGAAAAACACAGAAAAACCTTGTTGAGAAAAAAATACTTAATCATTCTTGGCAAAAGTTTTTCTTTCTAGACACTAATTTGATTAAATTAAGAATAAGCAGTGCCAAACGGGGGCTTCAGCAGCCACTACTGTCTCTTATTTTGTGATTAACATTGTAAAAAGTAGAAAGTTGACTTTTTTGGATCAGCAAACTAGCTCAGCTTACAAAACAGTTTTGCAAGTCATGAAAATATGCCACGATGTGTACTGTAACGTCAACAATAGGTATTTGAAGACGGGTTTAATTGGGGACTTTGACACAGATCATATCGGTATTTATTAATCAGTGTCCCCAGACACTGATAGTTTGAATCTTATACTTGTGATTGTGTGTGTGCTTGTCTGCAGTCTGGTATGGTGCACTGTGAGACAGCTGTAGGCACACCAGACTACATCTCCCCTGAGGTGCTTCAGTCTCAAGGCGGTGATGGGACCTACGGTCGGGAATGTGACTGGTGGTCTGTTGGAGTTTCTCTGTATGAATTGCTTGTTGGTGAGTTACAGTTTAAATTCACAAGTACAAACTTCTTTCTGTGGGTTTATTGGTAAAAATCTAGAAAGTTTTAATCTCTAATATTTATCACAGGCGAAACTCCGTTCTATGCCGAGTCTCTCATCGGAACATATGGGAAGATCATGAACCACCATAACGCTCTGGTCTTTCCGGACGATGTGGAGATGTCTCAGAATGCCAAAGATCTCATAAGTGCCTTTCTCACTGACAGGTTTGCTCATAAAACTTTGCCAAATGTTCTTAGACCATTTTTTAATGAATCATAATCCACTTCATGTGTATGAACATGCTGATTAGCTGGAGCCATTTTGGGTTTCTCACTTTCCAACAGACAGAAATCATCATAAGTTAATGCTGCAAAATCTGAGAATGTGAGAGGTGTATGTTTGTCTGCATTACCCAATCATAGACCTACTAAATGTTTGGTCGTTTGGGCCTTGATAAAAGACAGCATCGCCCACAAAGGACAAACCACACCCAAAAAAAACATGTGCCTAGATTTGTTTGAATTAGATTGAACTTTACTAGTTCCTCTGGGAAATTACCAGCAGCAGTACACTGACAGATAAAACTGGACAGTCATACTTAACAAAAATGAGAAATCCAAACAAAATTGTCATAATTTTATAAATGATTGATCTTTGATGTAAAGTTATATTGTCTTGTTCAAAAATGGAAACCAATTTGTGAACAAAACCAAAATTCCTCTCTGAATCCCCTCATCCCACTGCCTCTAGGTGCATGGCAGCAGAGGGGTGCGGCAGTTTGAGTTGGTCATAATGGAATGACTAGCTCAACTTCAAGCATATGCTGAAGAAAAAAAGCTGATTTGAAGATGATTATGATGTTGATGATTTTTATGTATAACAATTTAAAAAGTTCATAACCCAATAAAAATCTCTTTATGCCGCTGACAGATTTGTTTCTCGACTGCTTTTGGTGTTATCTAGGCCATTCCACCCCAATCAGTGAGTCATTTAACCCATATAAAAAAAATATTCAATTTGATGCACTCCAGGCAATAGTGAAATTAGGAATTATTCATGGTTGAAGTATTTTCAAATTAGATAATGCTTTTTTATGAGTCCGTTTGCCTAAAATAGCTGAATGAATCCAAAGATTTGTTTATGACATTAGGATTTATGCTTAAGCTTTGATTTATTCATTCATTGAATGAATAAATGGGTAGTGGTCCTGCTTTGTGCCCATTTCCTGTGGAAGCGACCACTTCCTGTTTACATTACTGACCCCTCCCCAGAAAAGGCTTTAAACACAGGCCCTTTCTGCTTCTCTACAGAGCAGCCTTTCATTTTTTCCTTCTCACCGAGTTTATTTACCTTCTCACTGACTATTCTCTCACCATGCACAAAATCAAATGTGTGTATGTGAGGCAGTCTCACACACACATTCGCTAATCACTGCATGCACTTAACCCACATACTCTGTCATTGTCTTCCCATTTTGCTGGATCACTCACCCGGTCTCGTTTCCCCACCCGCCCCCCCATCCCGTCTCTCTTTGAGTTATCTCATTTTTCCTTTATGGTTTTTTTCATTTTCTACCTGACTGTTGCCAATTTCCATTTCTCTTACCCCTATTTACTCCTGTAGTGTTCTGGGCACAAAGATATATCTTTTAAACTTAGCTTGGTTGCATGTGTTTTTTTTGTTTGTTTTTTTTTTGCTTTTTTTAATGTAGCCATCAGAAAACTCCGCTTTCTCCCCTTCTTGCTTGATCTGGAATGTCCCACACGTGGCAAGCCCAAACTGCCACACCCCTCTGCTGCCATGCACCCAGAGGTATTGGGGTGGGGGGATGCAGAGAGGCGTTGAAGGAAGGAAAGTTCTGTGTTACCCATGGTTCCTCGTGCTAACTTTCTGCCATTCTGAAACTATATTATCTTGGTTCTGGCTGAACACAGGAGGTTCTCTGCAGCAGCGGTCATGCGGCTCTCCATTCTGGCCAGTTTGGTCAGAGCAGTCATTCCTCTGGGCTCTGTGTTTTTGGGATGACATGTTAGTGATGGTGGGTGGAGGGGCGGGGTGAGGTGGGGAGTGTTTTGCATTCTCACTAAGGCAACTCGCCTCTCAATGTGTCTCTGTTTCCTCCTTGTTGCTGTGTGCAGGAAGGTTCGACTGGGCCGCACCGGAGTGGATGAGATCAAACGTCACCCCTTCTTCAAGGACGACCAGTGGACCTTTGACAACATCCGTGACAGTAAGTGGGCACATGGTGCATGTCTCTGAGCCTGTGCAGGTGTAGGTTTCCTCTGTTATTCCCATGTCTGGTAATGTGTGCCTTAGTCTTGTTGCCATTTCTGTCTTATCACCTGCAGCTCATTCCATTCCCTTTCCAGATTTGCTCCGCTTTAGCCTGTGATTTCAGTTTATTTCCAGCTCCTGCACCAGTAAGCCTTCACTTATGCTACACATGCTCTCCATATGGTCTCATATCTGGCATCAAATGATGGGATGCTTTGTAGAGCAGGACATCATGTTATTGCCCAAATCCTTCTGGAAATCAGCTCATATGGAGTATATCTTAAAAATGCATTGAAGATAACTGCAGCAGATTTCAAGTAATACTGTGTTGCTAACAGTGTGTGTTTGCTTTGGAATTTAGATGAATCTATATTTTTATTGTCTTTGACCAAACACAATATGCATTGAGATTGGTCCGCTTAACAACAAAAACATAAAGTAAAAACTGTTCAATTTTTGGAAACTTGTAGCAAGTGATTAAAAATAAAACTATTTCTATTTTTCAAAAATGTAAGGCATCATAACATGGAAGCAAAAACAAAATGTGTTGTCTTCAAATTAGTTAAAGACTTAATGTATTTAAAATTTAAAAGACGACATGCTGGAATGAGAGCAATTACAGCCACTGTTGGTGAAATTAAATAACTTGATTATGGCAGTTTTACTAACATTGTTCACTATTTTAATTGTTGTTTTTAATTCTAAAATTATACACACTTGCAGTTTAGTTGAAGATTAAGTTACTAATTAACCATTTATTAGCTGGTTAATAAGTCTTCTTTTTTCTGAGGTTGGCATCCTGCAGCCAACCTGCTTAACAGACATTCCTAGGCCTTCTTAATTGCGGTTGTAAAGCAGCATCACCCTTAGAAGACAGATCTGATCCGCAGTGTGCAGCAAAATTTGGGGTGAGGGAAACTTTGCTTTGTTTCTCCCTCCCCTCTGGAATGTCACTCAGAGTATTATTTTTCTTTGGAACGTTGATTTTCATTATTTGTTTTGCTTTTATGATTTACAAAATATTTGTTGTGGAAAGCAACATCATATTGTTTTGATGTTTAGTTAATTATTAAATTATTTTTCCATATAATTTAGCCACACTTTTTTGTTCTTTCTTTCTATGAAGTTTTATGTAATTGCTATATCCAAAACATTTATTTCAAGTCAGATTACTTAACATGGATATCTTTAATATTTTAACTCATAACTTATAAAATGTTTTAATATTACTTGATTCTGATTCTGATCAGATTCTTCTCTCTGGACGGATAAAAATCTTGTCATACAGGTCAGTAAGATCAAGTGTGAGACTTGGATAACATTAGTCTACTGTGTGCACTTCTCTTTGTAACATAAAACAAAAAAAAATCTTCACAAGAAGCTCTTTGTACATTGCTGAAATTATAGGATATGAGGAAAAAAGAGAAAGAAAATTAGAATTTCTACGTTAGGATTATGAAGAGCACCTTTGTGTCTGTGAGTGATTACATTCAGAGCCTTTTCCTTTCGCCTCTCCATTTCTCCGCTGCACCTGGCTCTGATTATAAGGGCAGACTAAAGTTCTGATCAGAGCCTTGCAGTCTGGAACATAAAACCACTGCTGTGCCACTGCTGCGCTGCACATGCATGTCCTCTTTCTCTCGCTCCCTCTCAAACACACACACACAAGACGCACACACACAAGCTCAACACACAGTGGAAACATGAGCCAGATCTATTTCTTGTTTCCTGCAGAGCTCTATCTGTGCACTCTTTAGATCTTTAAGAATGAAATGACTCCCTGCTATGTAAGGCCTTCGCTCTGTGCTGCGATTCTTATCTTCTTCTATTTGCTTGCTTACGGCGATGATTGCAGCAAAATGACGGACTAGTGGGTGCAGGGGCTGAGAAAGGCGCATCCTCCGTAGCAGCGGGCGGGACGATCGTGTGGCCTCATCTAATGAGAGGGGCGCCCCGTTTCGAAGGGTTTCGACTCTCTTTTTCACTCTCACTGTGGCCGCGGTTGCCTGTCATTAGACTGTCCCTATCAGAGAGCATTCTGGGAAGTCTTGCCACAAGGCCATCCATGTCTCTTTCTGTCTCGCCACACGTTTGACTTCGTTTTTTTTTTTTTAGGTTTCTAGTTTTACATCACCCCCTACGTTGATTTAATTCCTGCGTATTCATCAAGCTGACGGTCAAGTCTCGACATAACAGTAATGAGCTGCTTGCATAGAGCCAGAGTTACACCCGTCTGAGGCTGCTTGTTTTTTATTTAATTGGAATCTTTTTATAGACTAAAGGACCATTTTTATCTGATTGGGCCCTGCACGGATTTGTGTCTGCACGCCGTGCCGTGTTCAAAAGTGTGCTTGCTCTTGTGAAAGGAGAGCAGAGGGTGCTGTGTTTTTTTTTTTTTTTTTTTCTGCTGCTGTGGTCAGGATTCATTTGTGAAAGGTAGCTGTGTGTGTGGGGCACAAAGCAAGCTCTGTGTGGGGAAAAGGAGTGGTGCCAAGCTCACGCCAACCTGTAGAAAACGTTCTCCTACTGCAGGCCGTGCCAAAGTTGGCACAGGGTTAGCTGAAAGGGGTGAAAAAAAAAAAACATTCAGTGCTAAAATGTTTTCAAGGAAGGGTTTTAAATGCTCTTCGCTTGCTGGAACTTCTTCACTTTTTGTCGCATTGCAACCTCTACAATCACTGCGTTTATGGCACGGACCAAAAGTCGTAATGTTAAAGTGGAAAGAGGATGATATCATTTTTTTTTTTTTCACAGTTTTCTTCCAAGTAAAAATTTAGAAACAAGGCTTCTTTATCTTGATGCGCTTAGCTAAAACCTATTGCAATCAATGGCCTTTAAAAGTCACCTTATTCATTTGAATTTAATCTCTTAGGATGAGTGCAGCACAGCTGTTTTGTGAAGACCTCAGAGAAACAGCATCATGAAGTTATTTCAACATTTATAAGGAACACAGCAGACATGTGAAATGAGATAATCAAGTCAGATGCAGAATGCTTTTATAGCGGAACACTAAGATCATTAGCCTGAACAGACCGTGCCTTCTGTCAAAGAGTTCAGAGTTGACAAGAAGGTGAGTGAGGCAAAAGAAAGAAGGCAGTGGAGGAAATGTGTAATAGCAGAATAAGGTGGATCCACAGCACACTGCCACAAGGAATACAAATGTACTCCACACTTTTTAGACTTCTGTTTGGAAAGAATATTAAAAACCTTTTGTTGCCTCCCATTTATACACTGTAATAAAATATTATAATAATTTGCTGTTAATTCTTGCAAATTGTGAAATGGTTCAGATGATAAGTAAATAACTCTGAGGCAATCTAACGTCGTTGTACTCAACAGGATCTTTATTTCTACTCTAACCCTCCTGGTTTGCACCTCCTCCTCCTCCTTGACCCGTTTGACTCAACAACTCGCCCTCTGCTCCTGTGTTCCAGCTGTGGCTCCAGTGGTTCCAGAGCTGAACAGCGACATAGACACCAGTAACTTTGATGAAATAGAGGTGGAAAAGGGAACTGCTGAGACTTTTCCTCCTCCCAGAGCGTTTGCGGGCAACCAGCTACCATTTATTGGCTTCACTTATTTCAAGGAGGATCAGTAAGTCTTTTAATCTTGTATTCTTTTCATTTGACTGATATTTTATCTGGATAGATCATTGCTCAATTTTTATTTTTGATTTATTTGTAATGCTGCAATGAGTTTAGATGAAGAAAAGCCAGTTCCTTGACGAAGGACTGTTTACAGGAATGCTTAAAGGGAAACGACAGCTTCACACTGAAGCCAGACACTGTATCCCTGTTTTAGACCCATACTGCCGCCTTGTTCTGACGGTCTCTTTAAACGCCCTCTCTGCATCTGAATTATCATAGTTTCCTGCCTCACTTTAGCCTAGCTTAAAAATTGAGGAAAAAAAACATTTATTTGTTAAAGTTATGTTGCTGAATTGCCTTAATCCACAAACTTGCTACTTAAATACAGACAACAGAGTAACTGTTTGTATGTAGCCAAATTTTATTGGACATATTTGTCAAAACAGTAAACAGCACTGAAAATAACCAAGTGCAGCAACACTGCATCTAAACTAGGGCTGTTGTAAATGAATATTTTAGTAATCGAGTAATCTATTGATTATTCTTACGATTAATCGGGTAAAAAAAAGATAAAATAAAACATTGGTAAATCTAACATAACAGCAGTGTTACTGTTGCATATCAATATCAGTCCAATTTTTCACATTTGAGCTTCTCTAACAGTTACTTTTCTGTAGTTTAGAAAATTAACCTGTAACAATAATAGCTCAGTTTGTTAACTTGAAGAAAAGTTATACAAAAATCTGAAATTAATTCAATGTAATTAGAGGCAGGCTCACAAATAGCCTATCTAATAGCCTATCTATTTGTGAGCAGGTTATTATGAAAAAATGTCTATACTCCAGCTTTCTGTTTCTATATTCATCTTCAGTCAATTTAATAGAGGAACTCTCACCTTGCACAGCCTTTTATAGCGTTTGTGTTCATGTTAGCGATGGGATTTGACTATGAGGGGCTGTTTAGGACAAAAACTATGTTTTGTCTCACACTACTAAAAACTCACACACACAAAACATTAAAATTGCACAAATATACTATAAAATGTCACACAATTTTTTTCTCACATGCATACATAAAAGACTAAGATTGCACATATAAACTAATAAAATATAGACTCACCTTTTGTATGTGTGAGAAGGACTCAATGTTTGTATGTGAGAGTGATGTCACGGAAAAGGCGGGGCATCATTTGGAGATCAGATCGCACATGGTTGATACCACAATGACGTCAGCTTCATGCTGGATACTGGAGCTCCACGGTGTACGCGGCGTTTAGCTCAAGGCTAATTCGATTTATGAACGGTAATTTCGGCCAGCCGTTCTCTCCCGCTCCCTCCTCAAGCGCTCGGAGGTTCACTTAGGGCTTACTCCGGGGTTAGA
>CAEGAE010071058.1:0-20486 GCA_903067095.1 Girardinus metallicus | reverse complement strand
TAGATAGATAGATAGATAGATAGATAGATAGATAGATAGATAGATAGATAGATAGATAGATAGATAGATAGATAGATGATAAATAGATTTACTCTGGCCTTATTTGAAGAGTGACAAGTATCTGAAGCTAATAACAGGAACAACTGAATATGTTTCTGTGGAATAATTTTGTCTCACTCTCCTTTGCAAAATTGTTTTAAATCAGCTACAATAGAGAGTTTTGAATATGAATGGTCTGTCTAAAGTACAAAACTTGCATCTCAGTCAGGTTTAAGTATATATTTTGACTAGACCACCCTAAAATGACATTCAGAGACAAATGTAATATTGTGCTTTGGATCATTTCCCTCTTGCATAACCCAAGTGTGCTCATGATTAAAGACACAAGCTGATGGCCAGACATTCTAATTCACAATATTCTATAATGGCAGAAGCTGAGGTTGTATCATTTATGGCAAGCTGTCAAGATTCTAATGAAGTTGGGCAAGCCCAACCAATGTACTACCACCACCATGCCTCACTGTTGGTGTGCTATTCTTTTTCTGAAATATTGTTTAGTTTTGCAAGACACCTACTTTCGAGAAGAAATCTCTGAGGGGTAAAATATGTTTTTTTGTTAGTTTTTTTTTAAAGAAATTCAGGTCAGATTAGCTCCATTTATTCCAATATATGTCATCCTTATAATTACATTAATCCCAATGTGATATGATAATGTGAATTCCTTAGACTTTTCAAAACTGAAGCTAAATATCTGTGTCTAAGTATGTAAGTACTTGTTTTTGTTTTGGAGAAAAAGTGGTACATACTAGACAAAGCTATTCATGACCAACAGTCATGAGAAGTTTATGAGGTCATTTCTGGACTATTTGCATCTTCATATTCTAGAGTATAAAAATATGTGCACAAACATTTAGAATGCAGGTCCCAGTAAATTAATTTTGGCATTAGAGTGCACAGTGGTCAGAGACATGCTAAAGAACCCAGTGTTGTATTTATCATGATACAAACTTTCAGTGTGGTAAATGCTACAGTTTTTCTCAGCCGCTCAGGAATAGCTGGAATCTGCAAAGATTTAAAAAAGCTTATAGCTGCCTATGCTAATAGTTCAAGCACCAGAGTTACTTAAATATGCATTAGCACACACAATGGAAACCATCCTGACCCTTCTACACTTCTACACTCTTTCTTATCTCCTCTCTTGGGGGTATAGCCAATCAGCTCCAAAGAAATGAATTGAGATGCTGAGTTATGATGCAAAGTTGTATATTTGGTAAAAAGCAAACTGTGTTGATAAACAAAGTATATCAGCACAAACATCTTTTGCTAACTTTAGGGCACAGTGGTGGGAGTTTCATGATTTGGGCTTGTTTTTCAGCCACGGGGTGAAAGTACCTTTGAATCACCAATTGGATCATCAAATTCTAAAACTTCTAGTACTAAGAAGTATTAGAACCCTAAGGTCAAATGTGAGACCATCTGTCTGACTTTTAGAGGTTAATTGGATCATACAACTGGACATCGAACCCAAACAGAGAAAAGTTACTGACTACATAACCCGTTGCTACAGTAGTAGAGAAGATAGGTGGGTAGGTAGGTAGCTAGGTAACTAGGTAGACAGATGGATGTTTGGTTCTACACTGGTATTTATTCATAAACTAACAGGATTAAGGAAAGTGGCCTCTGCCATCATTCCTCATGTGAACAGACTGACGGAGAGTCCTGCTGGCTGACATCCCCTGGCAGAGTGCGGATCATTTGTCCACAGGAACAGGGGCTGTTCGGTTCCAAATGCCTTGGTGTGTGGTTCCCAGACAATGGGCTCAATGCTGGGCTATTATCCCCTGTGTCAGCAGGGATTGGCCTCCCATTTGAAGAGGTCCACTCGTCTGCATCCATGCCACTTTGAGGAGCATCATTAGGGGTGCCTGTCAATTTCCAAACCATGTGTTATCTGGATGCTATAAATAACGTGCATCATTCTCCTGTATATTTGTCTTCATACTGTCCATCCAGCTGTGTACAGGCCTGAGCGGATCTCAGCTTTGTGCCAAATGATCTCTGCTGTTTCTTTCTTAATTTAAACTGATGGTGTAATTTGTTGTCAGCAAATTATACATTCTGAAATGCTGATTTTATAAGTCTCTTTGTCCCTGTTTTTATAAGCTTTTAATCTCAGCGCATGCTATACTGCAGAATGCATTGACTGACAGGTGACAGGTGTTATTCTGCAAAGCTGATGTGCATCACATTTAATAACATCTGTGTTGATCATCTGCCACAGGTAACGTGCATGAATGTAAACTGAATTACACGTCACGCTGGATTTTTGCTTTTGCTGATCAAAAAGGGCCTCTGAAGGGCCAAGACAGGCCTAGGCCATCATTATTCCACTGTGAGCTAGCTCTCCACTAGTAGCTTTTCTCAGCTCATGGCCAAATTGGCTGGATGTCAATCCGTCTGTGTGTTGTGAGGTGTTAAGAAGCCTAATGATGTCTACTGTTGGCTCCTCCATTGTTTGGATGTTGATTGTCCTCTGCAGGTGAGGCTGGATGAGCTGAATGTCCTCTGTAACATCACTGATGAAATTCTTGATTTAGTTTTTTATCAATGTGAAATGAAATGCTGGGTGTGCATTATTGGCTAAATAATAAGACAGGAAAGAGAGCAGTCATGGGTTTTAGAGCAAAACCTTAACATTTCAGATTTATGCCTAAATTTTGTAATTTGCAGAGATGAGTCATTGCACGAAGGTGAAAGAGGATTTTATGTTGTAATGTTCTGTTTGCAGAGATTTATATGTGATGTGCGCTTCTGACACATCTCTTAGTCACTCTTTTGGCTTGTGTGTAAGTCTCCCTTTGGCGTTGCCACTCTGGGTTATGTGGATTGCCTGCGAAGATGTTATATCTTGGAAGCACTTAGATTCCCCCCCAGAGAATTGGCCTGTAAACCATCATTAGGGATTGAAGGAAGTGTTAAGTCTTTAAAATGTTTGATCAGTTAGATATGCCGTATAACTCGTTTTATTCTCAGTGACAAACCAAACCATAGAAGCTGATGTATGATCATGCTGACGAAAATCCAATTTACCCTCTTTGAATTTATTTTTCCACTAAATTGGTAAATCAAAGATAACATAAAGCCAGAGCTCTAAATTTTGTTTTGCTAATTTGCGTACCCAGTGAATGGGGACTGAGCACCGCTCTAACTGTACGTTGTGCATATTGTACATACTTAAAGAAAATATGGATATTGATAAAGTTGGTTTCTGAATTTAAGTTTCTGAAGATTTGCTAAATTAAAGGGCTACATTACAATTTTTATAAGGAATCTAGGCTGCATTTCATTATTTGAAACTCAAAAGCTAACATACGTAGGTTGGTCAAATCTGAATTGGATTATTCTAAACTGAGCAGTAAGAGTGTAATGATGCATCCATCTCATTAGACACATTGAGACTAGATTGTTAGCATTATTCTCCCTTTTTTCTGCAAACTATATCATAAATAATCAGTGTAGAATAACACAGTTCAGGTTTGACTTGAAGGTACATTGTTGTTATGCCTATGTAATTTTAAGGCAGTTTTAATACCAACAAATGTCATGGAATCATGTCAGTTTTAATCTCATTTGGGTCCTCAACAACCCAGATAACATTTGTCTTATATTTTCCAATTTTTTTTGTAATTTTTAATTTTCAAAATTACAGTCACAACTTTGCAAAGTAGAGAAATCCTTTAACTATGGGAAAAAACTGTTTCAAGTCAATCAGAACCAAACCTGGAGAAGCAGCATTTAGTTTTTCTGTTCCTCTAATATGGAACAAACTTCCAGAAAACTGAAATTATGCTGAAATACTGAGCTAAATTAAAAAAGGCAAAACCTCATCTGCTCTGAGTTGCTTTCAATTAATAAAAATTGCAACATCTTTAATTATACTCTATTCTGACCTTAAAATGTTTTTTTTTATATAATGTAATCCATGTTACATTGTCTCATATATTCACCATGCAAAGCACTTTGAATTGTCCCTATGCAGATAAATACACTTGAAACTTCTTTGCAAAGCAAAAACCCTATGCTCTATTAGAACACATGATTAACTGGGTTTTTCAAAATTGCTATAATGTTCTGCCAATGCTTCCAACAAAATATGCCAAATGTTATAATTTTTCCATAGGCCTAAATTTTTCTCATACAGAAAATTTTCGTTTTCTAAGGAGTAGCTGACTCAGCACTCACAGCCAAGTATTCTTAGACGTTCTGATTCTGCTGAGGCGTTTCCTCTGTTTTGTTGTGATTTGTGAATATATTTTTCTGCAATATATCTTCTTTGTGGTTCCACTTAACAAAACTCACAGAAAAAGTCATTTTCTTCTTTATTTACTTTATTTGCTTTCTACATCTCCATGTAAACTGTGTACAGTGCTGCACCCAGGTGTCTCCATCATAGGTGCCGGTTTGTTGGGTCTTCACGTTTCTTCTCTCAAACAGCATCTCTGTTGATTTTCCCTCCTCATTGGATAAATCACTGGTATAATTGTAAATATAAAGCAAAGCTTTAACGCCTCAAATTTGTGCTACTTTTGCACTTGGATGAGACTTGCCCAGCGAACAATTTATGTATTAACCACTGCTGCCTAAAGCTTTAAAAGTATCTAATTCTTATTGTGTATGTGCTGTGCAATGAAAGGAAAATACATCTGGCAAAATAATAGATTTTCCCCTTATCTTTTATCTTATGGACTCTGTAAGAAAGAACTGCTTTGACTTTTGATGCAGTCAGGGCAAGACAGAGTTTCACATTTAAGTTTGACATCTTTGACAATTGGGGAGAAAGGCAACCTTCACAAGTTTCAAGCACACATGAAACTTCAGATCAGCTGTATGTTTAAAAGTGCAAAGGGAAGTCACCACTCTCGACTGAATCAACATTTCAAAGTCGTCATGGAGCCCTTGACTTCTGTGGCAGATCACAGAGGAGTGTATTGGCAAGGCTCATTTACATTGTTCAGAAAATCTGGTGCCTGGTCTGTCTCTCAAAGGAAAATACCCTTTTGCGGCGCTTTAAGTGCAACTTTCTGTCACCTCCTCAGCGAGGGAAAAAAAAGGCAGTCAATTAATCAAATAAATTGTTAATAAAATGCAGTAACTAAAGTAAAAATTACTCAAATGGAGATGTTAATTTGCTTAATTTCCCTGCACGATAATGTTTCTTAAAAAGAAAGGAAGTTTGAGTGATTCCTTGAGCAAGCCAGATCTGTGGATCTGTCAGTTGATTAGTCCTCTTGATTACCATTTATAAGAGGCCCCAGCGCTCTATTATTTGCATTCCTATTTAGCCCTGATTTTGTGGAGGGCACACCATGATTAAACTTGTCACAAGTCTTGATTGACAGGGTCATATCTTCACATTCCACTCTGCTGAAATAAGAAAAAAGGAAAGTAAAATAGACACAAGATGTGTCAGTTTCCTTTTGCTTTCCCTTCTTCCCTCTGCCGAACTCAGCACACTCCCCCTTTTTCCTTCTCCCTCCCACTCTTCCTCTCTTACAATCTCGGTCAGGAATGTTTTAATTTTAGGGATAGATTTTGCCTGTCAAGCGAGACTGGATGGCTTGTAGTTCAGACGATGAGATGTGATGGGTGTAAAACAATAAAAAAAGGAGAAGGAGATGTGAGAGAACAAAGAGGAAAAGAGCTCCCTTTTATTGGACAGATTTAATTACACTGAATAGAGATTAAGGCAGGCAATCCACTGAGGTGTGAAATTAACCCTTGATTACTGATGAAGCTCTGAATGAGAGGCTGAAAACAACAGTTAGAGAAGATTGACCACTTGGTAGCAGTAATTATTTCAGATATCACTTTTTCCCCCCTAACATCTGGATAGGTATTGCTGGCTTGCATAAATGAATGAGGGGAATGGGAAGCTACATTATTAACCAGGCAGAAAACGCTAACAGAGAAAGACTTGACATGATCTGAAATCTAGCAGCTTGCTTGCATCAGAGATTACTAACCTTTCTGTTAGACTCGGCTCCATCCCTGGAGGGAAGTGGAGCCACGGAAGAAAAATAAAACAATTAAAAATGCAGAAATGAGTTGATGCAATCTGCTCTCTCCAAATGATGTTGTGGTCTTACTGTTTGGATGTTTGATACGCATCACTGTATCTGTATTAACTGTGTTAAGATGGTGGACAGTTGAGCATTGGATGTTTATTTTAGCCATGCATTCACACACTGATTTATTTTGCTCTCCAGATAGAGGATCTCAAAAGCTCACACACCCCTGGTAAATTACTTGGTTTTTCAAAATAGAAAACTGTTCCAGCCTTGTGTATTTATCATATCTGTTGAAAACAAACAAATCAGTTAAAGGGGAAAAATTGTAATAGTAAGAGCACAAAAGACCAAAATGATCCCATTTTATTAAGGTAGGAGTCAGGGGAAGGGTACAAATTTCCTAGAAGGTAACAGCAACACTGAAAAAAGCTCCAGGCATTTCACTATTTTCACAGTGGTAGCAGCACCTTGACCATCTGTATGCAGATCAAACCAATGATGACGATGTCATCTGCAAACGCCAATTCACAACAAATGCCATCTGGAGGCATTTTACAATAAAACGCAATTTCATTTCATTCACCCATACATTCCAGTTGATGCTGAGCATTGAGCTCAGTTCATTATTGTTCAGAATTGGACAATAAGTTCAGAATTGATGTAGGAGTACTTTCTGTGTTAATGAAAAGTAAAAAGTTAATAGCAGGAGAGGGTGAACATTTTGTTTTGATTTTTGGGATTTTGGGAGTAATGTAAAGGTTGTAAAATTGTGTTTAATCACATTTATTCCATTATACTCCATTCCATTATGTTTTTTACAGAAAGCCAGGCTGCTTTGAATTGCTTTTCCCCATCATAAATGAAATCATTTTTGAAATCTGCATACTGTATTCATTTTATTTTGTCAGATATTAAAATCTGTTTGATGATCAGAAGCTTTTTTCCCTATCCCATTAACAGTTATAGAACATAATAAAAAAGCAGCTTCCTGATGTCCTTCTGAAGTATTCCTGTTGGTTAGTTTTACTTTATTCTTTAACTGTCTGCTTCTCAGCTGAAACAGACATTTCCTTTGCTCTGTGAAACTTTCCACTCTCACTTAAAAAAAAGAGAAACTGCTCAGAAAAATGTGTTATAATGGGTTTCTAGGCCGAAACGCCTCCTCCTACTTCTTATCCCTAACCGTGCGTGCATGACAGCATGCATACAATAAAATATGTACGCTGTCTTGTACATTTCATTCCCCGTGCTGAACGGACAAGGAAGGAGGACAGAGAGGAGAAATAAAGTGCCATAATGAATCTAAAAGGCATAATTCATTCTGATCAAACGCGCTCAGGGATGAGTCATGCTCCGGTGAACCCCTGACCACTGATGGCTCTTCTACAGCAGGAAAGAGGCTGAGGCGGGATTGACGAGCACACATAAATTCTAATTATTCCCAACGTATGCGATCCTGCAAATGGCCGTCCTCACAGTGGTGGCTCATGATGGCTTTCTCTAACAAAACCCCCACTCCATTCTCCAAATGTCCCCTCAGACTTTTTTTTTCTTACGACGAGCTCTCACTGGAAACCTGGGAGAAGGGACGCAGAGCAGAAAGGAGAAAAACACAGCAGCTCCGACGCTGTTGCTAGGAAAGAGAAAGGTACGATGATCAATTAATCCAGGCAGTAATTGGATGAGTGTGTACGTAAAGCGGTAATGCTGTAATGAAAGTCATCCATTGTGCACATTCTCTCTCTGGCCGGTGAACCATCCCCCTCATCATCCTTTGGATCTCAGGTGCTTACCCATGCAAATCTGTCTGACAGCCCAGTACATCTCTGTCTGCCTAATTGGACAGTATAGAGTTGTTTATGGATATTGCAGACATTTAGGACTCGGTTGGGGGCTGCTCAAAAATCATTAGCAAACGGCCCCTGTTACTGGACTGTCAGCCTCACTTCACCAACGTCAAAGCCCTGCACAAAAAAAAAAAAATGTTTTTCTCTGTCAACAACAGGGAGCTCCTTATTTTAAAAAGAGCAGAATACTTGCTGAACATTCAAATATCATCTGTAGAAATGGCAGTGTGTGGATCTTACAGCTTGTTTTATCACTAATAATTTGTTGTGCAAGGAAGGTGGTGGCTTAATTAGAAAAAAAAAAACATTCAGCTGTGTTAATTGCTGCAGGTGTTTATATATGGAGGACCAAAACTGACATAATAAGAAATAAAAGCACAAATATATATTTAGTTTTTCCTTGTCCTTACACACGAGTTTCCGTCAATAACATATTTTCTTTTTCATTTCCCCTAAACATTTTTTTTTTCAAGAAAAGTAGATATTTTGTTTTGTCCTTTCCTTATACAAGCCCTCCTTTTCACATTGCCTCCTCTCCTTTTTCTGCTTGTCCTTTTTCTGCTTCTCCCTTTTTTGCTTGCCCTTTTTCTGCTGCATCGTTATGTTAATGAGGAGAGCTGCCTTCTATGTCCAGCTCCTCCAGTATTGGCCAATAGAGCTTTGGAACCAACGTCACTGCGTCAGACGTTGTGGGGCGTTTACGTCTCGCGCAGTCGCTCAGTGCCATTTTTACAGGCCACAGACCAAAACAAACTTTATCCCCGTGGTTTTATTGTCTTACCGACTGCAGTGAAGTTAGTTTCGAGTTTCGAGCAAGCGGCTTTTTATTCAAGGTTGATTCGATTTATGAACGCTAATTTCGGCCAGCCGTTCTCTAGCTCCCTCCTCAACGTTCGGAGGTTCACTTAAGGACTGTCAACAAATTTCCGAACAAACACTCCTGTCAAACAAATGTTAATAAATGCCTTGCTTTTTGACCAACTGATACAAAAAGTGGTAATTCACATTACCCTCTATTAAAATGTCAAGCCATATCCAATATTTTAAATAATTTTAATATTAAATAATATAATGTTTTTCAATAGATTCCATATCGTGTGCCACATTGGCTAGTAATCAGTGTGTAATTGTTGTACTAACCTGTACATATGAGGCACATGCATTTTTATTCCATTTTAACTATTCTTTTATTTTTGTTACCTATTTTTTTAATTTAAATTTAGTATTTCTCTTCAATAGCTTTTAGGTCATGTTACCTATTGAGTCAAAATCAGTGTGAAATTGTTCTACTGACGAAGAAGCCCCCTTAAATTTTTTATGTAAAAAACATACACCATGAAAAATCATTTAACATTTTTTTTACTGTTAATATTTTAGATTTTATGTGTAATTTAAATAAAACATTTATGTTAGCGGGGAATAATTAATGGTCCAGTTGAAAAGGTGTGCACAACTTTACAGTAATCATTTGTCAGTCTTGGTGGTAGTCCACAATAAAGTTTTTCAACTCAGATTATGTTGTTGTCCACAGCCATTTTCTGGTTGCTCTATGGATTTCCCGGCAGACTTAGTTGTGGTTTTTGGTGTCGGGTACTCCAAATCCTTCATTTTCTTTTCATTAACTCATTCTTTTGTTGATTTGGGTGTATGCATTCTCCCATAAGGAACTGGCTTGAATGTTTTACTTTAAAGAAAAAGTTTCTGTCTTGCAGCCCTGCTCCTTGTTCCAGAAACATGGACCAACTGGTGCATATTTTGTCAACTGGCAACGCAACCAGTACTTCCGAGAAAGTCCTGGAGGGTTGTTGGTGCCTCGGCAACCTTCATGACCAGTTTCTATCTTGTCTTTTTATTAGTTTTCTAGAAATTTCCGATTTCCAAACATTGTTGTCCCATCTGGTCCATGTATAGTGAGCCCCTGCTTTTTCACAATTCAGTATTTGAGGATTTTAAAACTTAATTCCAAATTATTCACAGTACATCTGCCTATTCACAAATTTTTCGGTAGAACATATATTTGAAAGAAACGCAGCTAATGTATTAAAAGTATTTATACTTTGTGGTTCCTAACACCTGTAAATACTGGGAAACTGTGTGTATTGCGCCCTTTATTTTGGACAGATACATTTGTTCAATGAAGCTCAACTAAAATATAAAAATGGACAAATGTCTGGAAAATCCTACCAAGACAGCTGAACATTATTTGAAGTTCATCTAAAATGCTAAATTGTTGCAAAATGAGCAACAGAGTGAGTGCTTAAATCTCTACACACTAATATGATCAGGTAACTGCACATGTTTTTATTATTATTTTGTACATTTCCCCTAACAGATTTGTTTTTAGATAAATTGTACAGCATATGGGCCACTTTATAGGTGGAAAAAATTGGAATGATTTCTCCTGGAGTTAAATTTTTGCATCACAAATACCACTGGCGTTTTATAAGGGATGTTTACAATTTTTATATCTCCTGTATGTTGTTCAGTATGGTTCTGGCTTTGCAGATGTAAAAGTCTTCCAAACCTAATTTTATTTCCCCCTCATCCTGCAGAGAACTGATTTCAAACTTTCCTCTAACAGGCTGAATGTTCACTCTCCTGATTGGCATGAGGAACTCTGCCCCATCACCAGAGAAAGAGTTGCTACTTTACATTTCTATGAACCACAGTTCTGTGTCATGACAGCATTTCTCAGCCAGTAGCTCCCACACTAAAGACCAGGGCAGAGTTTTGAATGCCTGTACTTTATGCAAAATCATGATCTTTTCATAATCCAAGGATCTTTTTTTTTTTTTTTGCTTTCGCTTAACCAAGCAGTTTTATTTCTAAACTTTGACAAAGTATATTAGTGGCAGATGTAGCAGTTGTAATTTTTTCCCATTTGTTTCACTTTAGAAGTTTTCCTTTTAAACTGTTAATTTCTTAGAAATTTTTGTGAATCAGAATTAATGTTTCAAAGTCGAGGTGAATATAACAAGTAGTACAGTTTTGCACAGTAAGCTGTACAAAACTAGTTTTCTGTTTGACCAAAATAAAAGAGTAAAAATAAGAAATGTAGAACTCTGAAGAGCTGTCAAAATGTTGACACGTTTTTGGAAAACATGGATCCGTGTTTTGACTTCATCTGCTTTTATTTGATTTATGTCATTAGTTATTAGTTGTGTGTTTGGCGTCACCTTTTGAACACTTGATGTGTTGCATTGGTGCAACTGCTGGTTATTTTTGTAGTTAGCCATTTTGTAATTCTGAAGTTTTGGTTGTTTCCCTACCAACTTTTATCAGGTATGAAAATAAATCATCTATCAAAGGTATGTCACCGACTGCGGGTCAATTTGTACCTGTTTTGGGCGCTTCCTGTCTATAGTAGGAAAGTTAATGATCGAAAATAATTTCCGCTAACCTACACACATTCTGTATCAAAGTATAAAAAATAAACAAAGCTCAGTATCATCTGCATAGATACAACATTTCTATTTTGCATATTAATAATATGCAAAATAGGTTTGGTAGGTAGGTTGTTTTCATGCTCTGTGCCAATAATACAAGTTGTAGTAGTGATAGAGGACTAACGCAGGCATGAACAGAAATACCAACTTTGCTAACAGGTGCAACAAAAATTAAGAACAGAAAGAGTGACTAGATTCAAATAATGTGAACATACCAGCAAATACTGGAAGGAAAAATACCAACCAATATCACTATGTTACCATAATAAAATATTATGCTGCTAGCAAAATATATTATTCAACTAAGTTGACAAATCTTTTTTTGGCAATGTTGGAACGTATATAACAACATCATAAATACTAGCCACCAGTTGTTTTTAAAACAAAACAATTGAATTCTATAAATTCATTACTATTTTATGTCTGAGTCAAATTTTTACATAAACCTGGCCTCACTAGGTCTTTTTCCTAAAACTGCAAATTCTCCTGTCATATTTTAAGCAACCGCTCTGAACCCCCCAGTGGCTCCAGACATGAGCTGCAGGTTCATCTTATAAATGTTCAAACTGAAGGCACTCTGATTTGCATGGCTGAACATGGCGAGCAAGGGGAATGGGTCAGAGGGACTCCAGACACAAGCTTTTAGACGGATGAGGCGTTGCCGAGCTGCACAGGGGTGATGTGCTCATTGCACTGAGGTGCCCCCCTACACACGGTGAACAAAAAGAGGAGCCAGAGGGCTCCAGAAAGCCAAATGTTCGGCACTCTAAACAGTGCAGAATGTCCCGGTATGCCTATGATCTTTCATCAAAGTTACTTACAAGGGTTCATTAACGCTGATCCATATTTAAGACGGACGTACCGCTAATGGCTATAGCTGTGTCATGAAGTGGTCGGCTGTTTTTCCACACTTTTCATTGTACTTACTTTGTGTGGTAAAGGAAAAAGTTAGCCAAATGAGCCAGGCACTAAGTGGAAAAAGTTCACATATATATAATAAATGATTGTAGCCATTACTACTGCAGCAGAAGAATTTTGGACTCTTCTTTGCAGAATTGTTTTAATTCTGCCTTATTTGTTAATTGTGGAATGTGAAAGGCTTGTTTAACATCTCCTGACTCATACTCCTTATGGTTCTGGGGCTGTTTGATTTGTATCAAAGCACTACGTTAAACAAACAAGTAGCCAGTTAATGTAGGGATCTTTCAGTTGATCTTGGAATGTGTAAAAAAGTACACAGTTCAATGAGAGAATAATGTGAAACAGACAAGTCATTTAGTTTTTTCTGTTGTTTTCCTTTTTGAGATACTTTAGCCTACTTTATATTGCCATATAGTTTCTATTTAATGGATTTTTTTCATTCAACAGGTCTGATGGTTGAAAGACAAATGAAACTGAAACCAAAGAGTTTAAATCAATCATTGATTTAACAAACATGGAGAAGGGTTTGGAAACATAGGGTCGGGTTATCTTTGTCTGGCATTACAATTTGTTTGATTATCTGAAACCTTTAAGTGTAGCAAGCAGCTACACTTATTTTTTTTTACTGCACTGCATCTCTGTTTGGTTGATGAGAAAACAGAATATTCTCCTGAATGCATAAAAAACTGAAGAAGGTTGAACTCAGAAGGTGGTACTCAGTCACATTCTATTTTTTCCTTCTCATTCATTCTTCCTCTTTTTCTCAGTTTTGCTCTTTAAGCCATTTCATCTTTATAGTCGAGCCAATCAATGGCAAACTAGTGTCTATTGTCTGTTCTGTGCTCAGGCCACTGCCCTCCTGCTGCAGCCCCCATTACAGAAATGTTTCTTCCCATCAGTGCCTTTACTTATCACTTCCCGGGTGACATTGAACTTCCTATGCCCCGGCCGCCGAGACACATCTCTGAACTCACACAATTACTCTTCATCCCCACTAACAATTTAGTAATGAAGTATTGATTTCCAGATTCTTCTCTTATGGATGATATTAGATTTTGTTTGATAAACTGTGCCTGGGCCTCTAATCTGCACTGTTCCTTTTCCCTCTGTCTGTAAAACAAAGTGCCACTGGAGAGATAATGACCAGGGAACATCGATGAACTCATTTCATCAATTTGTAACACTTGACAATGAAAAAGGGCAGGCATTTTTCAAGCACCAATGTCAAAGTTTATTGCTCTGGGTACGGTCTTATTGGAAGCCAGACGTCTTGAGCAGCGCTCACTTCTAATTTATGGGCCCCAATGTGCCAGTTATTTTTAAAGGAAATGTTTGGATACTGGGAGGATATTAGTGTTGCACCTGGGTTGTCTGATTTCCAGGGCCACCGGGGATTCATGTGTCATGTTAGAAAATACAAAAACAGCAGAAGAGAAGCTGAAAGTCTTGCTATTTGCGATGCAGGGAAATGCTGCTTGGGACATAAATCATGCTGAGGTGTTAACACCCAAGTCACACACGGATGGATTCGAGTGCCACATAACTGCTTGAATTCTGATGCTCTTGCTTAAACTGCTTTCGCTGGATAATAAATGCGCCATAATAGAGAAAAAACTCTACAAATAAGGCGTGCATTTTTAAGTGTCGCTGCTGCTCAAAAGGTCACATCTAGAACACATGCAGTGGGATGCTAGTAAAGATAGGAGCCGTAAATCTCTTTTGTGGTTGTGGTCCTTAGTAACTGGAAATCGATAGGTTGAGGTCAGGGTTATTTCCAATCAATTCTCTTTAAAAAGCAAGCCTAAATAGGTCTGAACAAAGTTACCATGGAAACTCAGAAACAAACCGGCTAAGGTCTAGTCAATTACTTCTTTATTCTCTTTTTAGTTGCTCCTTTTTTCCAACATAAATATGAATTGCCTCTCTTCAAAGTTTCATTTTACAACTTACCTTTGGTTGGTGTAAAAATATCTGACCTTTTAATTTTTTTGTCTGAAAACATTGTTTCTTACAGGGCATTTTTTTCATAAATCCTCGCCTTAAATGTAACTTAAATCCACATCTTATGTATATTATGAATGTATGTCTATTGGTCCTGCAAAGAAAAAAGAATTTTTACTTTTTTTCTAAAAATTCTGTGAAAAAAAAGGTCAGAATTCTATTTCTTTCAATATATATTTTTTCCAACATTCTGAAAATTATTTTCAGAATTCTGACGTTAATCTCTAAATTCTGGTTTAAAAAATTACCGGAATTCTGACTTTTTCTCAAAATTGTGAGATTATTTTCTCAGCAGCCCTAATCATCTTCCACATTGTGAAGTTTTGAGAAATTCACAAAAAATCACCAATTTTTTGATTTTAAAAAGTTGAATTTTGTCAAATAATTTGCCTTTGGAAGTTTAAACAAGTAAAATTACCCTAATGAGTGTAAATTCTTTCCAGTGAGTTTTGGAAGAAATCGTTGAAGAAACAAAAAAATAATTCCAGACCGACCCAAATGACGTTTTGCAAAATTAAGTGAACCTTGCTTGGTAAACCTTGGTTCCTCACCAAAAGTTCCTGAATATCTACTGCTGATGATTTCATGACAATATTTTCTTACAGGAGAATGTAACACCATTTCACTTAAACTTAAAACCATATATGCTTTTAGTTACAGATGGTAACTAAAAGCATATATACACAGATCATCTCATTGTTAAACCTTCTCTGTTGAACTCCTGACTGAAACTGGCTCTTTTTCAAATCACGTTCTGAACATTTTCTTGATTTATTGCAACACTTTGTTTTCATTACTTAAGCTGATGTGAATAAAAACCCTGTTACAGGTTTGTACTAGCTGGAGCAATATTATTTTTACATTGGAAAATGTATTATTGTTTTTCCATATTTGTGAGAAAAGGACAAGTTGTGATAGGTAACCTTACTCCTTAAAGAGTTGGACGTCTTGACATGTAATTCAAGTTTCAAGTTTCTCTTTAAAAAAACGGTACGTCTGTTAAAGATGATACCCTTCTCTTATTCACTGAAGACCAGAAGCAACGTATACAGGGATAAAGGTGGTATAAAGAAATGAACAGATGGTAAATGACAGTTCATTTTAATCCAAATATTACTTGTGAGTTTTTTTAAGCCACTTTGTGGTAGCTTGGTGTCAAAATGTGGGTGCACACCTTGGGCGAGACGGCTGTTCAGAGTGAGATTCTATTTATTCATTTGTCTATTTTTACAAGCAATTTTGAACTGATGACTAACACGAGGAGGGAAATTATTTTAAAAAACAGCCTCAGTCAAGAATGAAGCACTGAGCCACCAAACTGAAAAAGTGACATCAGCATCTCACTAATGAAGAATATTTTTGCTAAAGGAAAGGACTGCAGCTCTTTCCTTTTCTTTTTAATACATACAGAGAAATTGATTCGCTGCAGTCGATAAAACTGTTACATGATTTTATGAATAAAGTTTTTTTTCATTATTTTTCTTTTAAGAAAACAGTAAATGATGCAGTCGTCTAATTTTAGTTTTGAAGTCACAATTTCTAGATTTAAAAAATGTTTGGCATGGCTTTCAATTTAACTGTGTCTATTGTTGGTACTTTCAAGGCCTGGCAGGTTTTTCATCTTCCTCCAAAATAAAAGCATACATATTTTCACAGTCTGGGAAGCAATTGTTCAAAATCACTTTGCTAAAGATTACAAAACGATTTGGCTCCTCGAAAGCAAAGAATTAAAAAAAAAGACAGGGGTGTCGACAAATTAGGCTGAAATGACAAACTCACTTGAAAGCACTAAAGATATTTGCTTTACAAACTCACAAAGCCTCCAATGTGGCTTCAGAGATGCGTTAAGCGATTATGATAAAATAATGAAACAGACCTAAGACAGATTTTCTGAATCCCCTTTATGAAACCATCATACATTTTTGTCATCCATGACAGGAAGTCAGATTTACTTTCCCCAATTGTTCTCAGAAACAGTTTTCAGTTGCTGTGCAGCTTCTTTTGTTTTGCAGAAATTTTTTTCCAACATCCATCTTAAATCCTCAAATCTTTTAACGCTTTGTAGATGTGATAGTTTTTCTCCTAAATGTATCTACACATTGAATATCTGTATGCTCAGTAAGCCTGCGTTGCTTGCCATTGCTCAGAGCTCCTCTGCAGACTATTTATCTGAGCAAAGTCAAGTCATTTATTTCCCCTCATTCATCGTGTTAGAACGAGGGGGCCCTTGGAAGAACAGCCAATTTAGACTGAAAATCCCAGTTCAGCTCTGAGTAATCTGATTTCTCTGCTCCTCAGAAATCTACATGTATAGTGCTTATCAACTGGATTACTGGCAGGTAGGAGGAATAACCCAATTTGAGGTTACTTGTTTCTCTGTGTGTACTATTCAGTGTCATGTTGAATTAGACAAGAAGGGCCATTGCTTTGTGACTTCTTGGCACGTCTTCTCACAGAGCCAGCAGCTTATTTATGCACATATTGTGTTTTTTCTTTTCTTTATTTTAAGAAAATAATACCTTAAAGGGACGGATTTAACCAAACAGGTTATGCTGAGTGATGCAATATTATGCATACCATAATATTTCAAAAAAATATGTGAAGGAACTTTTACAAGTTTTATTCTCTACTCAATAATTATTACATTCGTTTAGCTTAAATGATGCTTCATTCCTTTTGGTTTTATTTGGCTGTGCTATGTTAGCTTGAGAAAGAAGCTTCATAAATTTGACTGGCAATCAGAAAGATCACCATGACAAATAGCATTTCAACCACGTATTATGTTCTAATAATGAATGAAAAACAGATTGGATAAAAAAAATCCTGATTAAAAAATGTATTATTATTTATATATATTTTTTTGCTTTATTTTCCCTTCATCTTCCCTCCAGTTTTCTGAGCCCCCCTATTGCCCCCCAGTGGTCTCACACAATTTAAAAAACACTGTCATAACACATTCATATAGACATGATGGATTTTACAAAGCTCTGAGATTTTCAAAGTTTTGCATATTTTTAAACAATCTAATGCTGTTTTACACTTCTTCAAAACTTTATTCCTAACCTGTCATCTGTGTTCCTTCTCTAATGTTCTCTAACAGCTGTATTTATACTGACTGTATTCACATGACTGACTGAATTCATCACACACACACATATGTACTGCATTTACTAATTAGGCAAATTCTTCAGGAAATTACTTGCAATGGATTTTATTTAGGAATATTAGAGCAAAGGGATCTAAATGCCAATGTCCACCATACTTTTCTGATTTTTAATAGCAAAAAAAAAGTTAAATATTGGATCACATATACTACAATAAAAAATATATATTGAGATTTTTTGTGGGACAAAATGTAAAAAAACAGAAGAAAAATTGTATGAAGGTTTTTCACTGATCTAAGATAAATTTTTTGAAATGGTGATATACTGTAGCATGGTCCTGCTGTGATCCAGTGACAGTCAATAAGCGACCTGCTCCTGCGGCCGTCGCCCTGCTCTCTGTGTTGTGGTGAAGGATCACCACTGGTAATGTACCCTCATCACCACAGAGGTCAATATCTGTTCACCAAGAGCAGCTCTCCCTCCAAGGTGATTATTGATAAAGGATGACACGCTCGTGTAGAAAATATTACACTCTTGTTTCTGCAGGGAAAGACATTGCTTAATATATAAATACTGTGGCGGAAGACTATTCCCTCACCTACTGAAGGACTATAAAAGAAACGGAGTGGAAACCATCAGGGATGCAGGGAGCCATGTCAGTTTCCTTCAGACATTTTCCTCCTAATATCTTTTAAAGGAAACAATCATCTTTCCTGATGAACCAAAATGTCCTATAGCAGCCAAGGTCAGGTACACTGACTACACACACACACGCAGACCCACACAGAGCTTTGGTAAATGCATCATGTGGTAAACTGTGCATTGTGTCCTCCGATTTTCCCTGCAGTCTACTACAGGGTACATTTTGATCTCAAGGTGCTGAAAGGCAGATGCTTCACATGCTTTTTCACACTAAAGTGATGGCAAGAAATAACACATTAAGATCCCAAGATGGCCTAAGGGCAGCTCCTTTACTGTTTTCTGCACAATGATATCTAGCAAGCTGACTTTTAGACATTTAGTAGCAATGCCAGAATGCATTGTAGCTGATAACTGATAAAATATTTGTTACCTGTGAAGACCTTGGAGGGTTTCATGAAAGCAACAAACCAGAACTGAGCAGATATGAAACATTATGACTAAAAGCACAAGTCCAGTCCAGTTTCAAAGTTCACCTCCTAGATAAAAGTTGCTCTACTTCTAACTTGCATGATAACTTTGTTAAACAACTTGACAGAACAATCTTGCACATAACACACTCTGCAAATAATTTTATCAAGCTATTTATACATGTCAGGAAACTTTCAAATGTTTCCAAGTGAAGCAATATTCAAACTGTTTCTTATGCATAATTCACAAATATGCAAATAAAATCAAGATGAGTTTTTTTCAATTATCAATTATTCATTAAATATTCTCAGTTACATTAAACCAGGTTAGCAGTGTTTTCAGATTTATTCAAAATTACGGTAGATAACTGTAACCCTTTTTCCATTTTTATAATATACAGATTCCATACAACTTTTCTTTGTTGTATGGATGCAACTAAAAAAATAAAACTGAAAAAAAATAATAAACTAATTTTAAATTTTTTTATTTAATGAATCTTGTGCCCCAGCAGAAGTTAAAGTTTACCAGTTTTGGCCCCTGGGGCAAAACTTTTGGACACCACTGGTTTGGTTCATTACACCAATGTAGGTATTATAAACCTACTTTATTAATTTCACAAAACATAATAAGGAATATCCCAATTAGCACTCTTTTTTGGTCCAAATAAAGGTACCAATTTTTACATAAATACAAGAAACACATTATTTAATACATCTTTGTCTTGAAATAAAGCTAGTGGTAAAATTTTAAGCATTTATGTAGCCTGGGTCATGTTGTACATGTCTTACACAATGGGTTTTTGTTTAAAACTGTAAAATACAGGGAATTTTGAGGGGGAAAAACGCCTTTGCTTAGGGGTGCCATGTCCTACCAATCACTCTCCTCCTCTGAAGGGGCTCCAATGGCACCTGAGGGGGAAATCTCATGGCCGTCATCCCAGAAAGCCTGCCGCACTGATGCCTGCTTACCATCTGCTCCCCATATGAGCAAAAACAGGCAATTGTCTCAAAAAAAGCCACCTCAATCACACTGTCATCGAACTAATATGCTTTAATATGCTTTTCAGGCTGCTGCGGACAGTCTCTCAGCTGAATCTGCAACGCTGGAGGCTACTGTACGCCTTCAGGAGATACCAGTAAATGAATGCGCCTGTGTATACAGTGTAGGTATGTTTGATATGTATATCATAACTCTGCTCTGCCACAGCATGGACTTGGCTTCTGACAGCGAAAAAGCAGAACAGTGGGACTCTGTCAGTGTTACGCATGCTGTAAATAACCCCTCCACGCCTTTGGTTTTATCATTTCGTGCGAATGATTCCAGGCCCCTCCAGTGTCAACAAGAAACGGCATTATTTTATGGCATAGAAAAGGAAAGAGATAAAAAGAGGAGCCAGGCAGAGGGGGAAAAAAGAAAGGAAGATGGGGCTAAAAAAGGTCCTTCAGGGAACATGGTGTAAATGAAGTTCCAGGAATGACACAGGCGAGCAATGAGGCGTGGATGGAAAATATACGCTGCACATCATCGGATAGAGATGCCAGTGGAAATGGCTTCATTGAAGTGTCAGCCCTCATCCATCAATCAATCATCCGCAAGAAACAATAACGCTGCGGCGATGGGGCGGCTTTTATGGGGCTTACTCATGGGTATCAGAAACAGCACTTAAACGTAGTTCTGACACTGGGAAAAAAACAGAGAGGAGGTGCTCGACTTATTTCACATTCAGGTAGGGCTGATAAAAAGGAAGGGGGAGGGACTCTGTATACATGGCCCCTGTGGCAATCGGCTTGGACTGAGGAGGTTTTATCTCCACTGCAGTGGTGGCATATGCTCCTCTTTCCTGTGTCCATCCTGTCCTTTGCAGGGTGTTACTGAATGGATGAAGGTGCTGCATTACAATGTGATTACTGTTGTGTGTGTGTGTGTGTGTGTGTGTGTGTGTGTGTGTGTGTGTGTGTGTGTGTGTATATATATATATATATATATATA
>CAEGAE010071053.1:0-22828 GCA_903067095.1 Girardinus metallicus | reverse complement strand
TATATATATATATATACACAGCACATCTTGGGTAGAACAATGCAAGCACATGACTCAAGTAGACGTAAATAAAGCATGCTTTACATTTTCATTTCACTTCTGAGTTTTTGCAGAAGCACCTTTCACTTCAACTACAGCTGAAAACATTATGAGGTCTCTACCCCGTAATGAACAGATAAAGTAACTTATGTTTTTCTGTGCTTTTACTACCACAGATAGTAAAAGAGGCCCACACAATAATAGAACCTCCGCTGTGTTTTTTACCTATTTTTATTTTAATGTAATTTACTGAATACACACATATATTTTTCCAGTTGTTTTTGTTCCTGTTCTATTGTTGGTTTGGCCACTGACATGACAAGCTTCTCCAGGTCAGCCTGAAGCTTCTTTGTTTGTAACACAACCCATCATGAAATGTCACAGAATTCCTTTTTTCTTGACATCATTTGTCCAAAAGGGGATTTCTAGATCTTTTGTTGTAGCTGTTGTGTTAAATCAGACAAAATTATGTTTCCATGTTTCACAAACTATCAGTATTTTAGTGGTATTGGGGCTGCCTTCAGTTGTACTCAGAAAAGAGTTTAGTTTTGACCGTTTACAAGCTGTGTAAACCGAGCTCCAATGTAAAGCCAGCAGGCCTTGACAATTAAAAAAGCTAATATTTTCAGAAAGTGTATTATTAAACTTGAACCAACATTTTGTTTTTCTTTGCAGCAGCTAACAAACATGTTAGTATACTGATTCAGTCTTACAGCTCAGCTATGTGGTCACATTAAATCGGGAAGTTGTACAGTTTATGGTAATCCACCCAGCAGTTTACAGCCAAGACATCTGAGACATAAAGCAGAAATTTAGTGCAGAGCATATGGCAAGTTCTCCCAAAAGAAGCATGTTTGTGTTTTCTTTTCTTTAATGTCATTAATGGTGGATCATTCTATTTGCTCCAGTACAGTATCACAGTGACATTTGATCTGTCACATAGAGTACAATGGATCTCCGTTAGCTTTTTAAGCAAAAGTGAAAATTGAAATGTAGAACTCTGTGTACCTTTGGTGTACAACCATATTGACAGTTGTCACTATAAAACGCTTTGACAGTCTTTGCTCTGAGCATGAGGAAACCTGTGATGATCTGATCAAAAGCAAGAAAAGGGACATGCTGAAAGACTCTGATCAGTTACCTAATAATTTGTGTCTTTTGAGGTCAACAAAATAGATCTAGAAGCTTGTTTTGGGGAGAAGAATTATTATTCTAAATAAATTTACAACAACGTAGCAAAACAAATAGAAAATCAGGAATTAAAGGAAAATAAAATTAAAGTGAAAAGTATTAATGGTGGGAAAAGCTAATAGTCAAAGGTTGCCTGATTTTCACCTCTCAGATATGTGTGTTGGTGTGTATGTGCGGGTTTGTGTGGAGGTGTGTATTCGCTGCAGAAAAGTTGTTACAGCTAGTTTATGTTCATTTGTTTTTTGGCACCTCTCTTAGTCTATTATTCTGCCAATTAATTTTTTTAACATAATGGAGATTTATTTAATGTGCATATGTAAATAAATTACATGCACAATGCCCTGCAAAGGTATTAATACTGAACAAAAATGTAAATATTTATATATTTAAAGCTGTTGTCCACAGCTTTAAAAGTTGGTTCTACTGTTTTGATTCAGGGAAGCTGAATCCATATTCACACCACACTTTCCAGGTTGCTGTGGGGGTTTTTGTGTGTTTTCTGTAGAAAATCTGAAAGTCACGTAGCCACTTCACTTAACAATAGAGAGAGACAGAAAGAGGAGAGCTTTGATAGATGCTTTGAGTTTATCAAATTTTTATTTTCAAAAGTCAAAATAAGGTTTTAGAAAGATAATGTGCTACGCCGGTGTCTGCTTGTGCTGCTATAAGCTATGGTGCAACATCAGAGCAAAATGCTGACCGCTTCCTTCTGTTGTTATCCAATGTGCTGTACATTCAGAGCAAAGTGGAGCAGGGAGGAAACTGTGTTCAAAGCTGATTGAGGAGTAAACTACTTTCAGAAAACTCCTATTTTGTTGTTTCATTTCTTTGAGAACAAATCTGAGTTGCTTTTCTCTCATCTTCAAAACTGAAACTTTAGCTAAAAAACTCTCAGCTTTGCTGTGTTGTGTGTTAACCATGTGCAGTAGTTCCAAAGATACCTCTGTATCTTTCGATTTTTCTTTTCCTCTGTAATAGTTGTGAACATGGGTTTTCCAAAAGTAGCTGACTCTACAGAGGTATTGCTAGAACTGAAAATAGCTTAACTGTTCTCTGCCAGAGGCCCCTAGGTGTTCCTCAGTGGCTTTACAAAACAACATTGACCTCTTTGAGACAGCACAAAAGACAGGGCTGGTTGATTTGAACCAGGTTTTCAGGAGCACATTAAAAGGTTTGTAGAAAATAAGACAAACTCAGCTGAAGATGTTTTTGCCGTTTCGTGTTGCGAACACAATTTGCTGCTGCTCTCACACAACAGCTGAGCAGAACAGATTGAAAGGAGAAGCTGGAGAATAAGCCTCTTAGCAGCTGTTTGGGCATGATAGTGCACATGCATGTGTGTGTATCCAGATATTGACATGCTCTGCAGAAAAAGACAACCTTTTTTCTCATTCACTGACATTAAATCAGACTCAACTTTTCCTGTCCTGGTCAGTTAGAATCAGAAACGGTTTTTTGCAACTTGCAACACCTCAGCTAACTTGACATGCTTTTCTTTTTATTTTGAGGCATCATCTTCAAAAGTCAATAAAAATCTGACAAGATAAAAAGAAGAGAATTGCAGATCTTCACAACTGGTCATCCTTGTGTTCAATTTCCAGATGCCTGAAGGTGCAAAGTTTATCTATCAAACAGTAAAGAAGTATGTATAAAACACCCATTATGTCTTTCAGCATGTAAAAAGGTTCCATGTCCCAGAAATAAACAAATCTAGGTATGAAATGTTTATATCAGTCCCAAAACAAAACTGAAAGGCTTTGAAGATGTTGGCTCAAACTGATATTAGTCTCATTATCCACATGGAAAGCCATTGCTTCAAAAGCAAACTACAATCTTGAAATGCTTGCAGGGACAACGATTATGATAATTGGAGACATGTTCTGATAAAAATGTAAGTGTTCAGTGATGATGACCATTGTTACATTTGAAGGAAAAAAGTTGATGCTTGCAAACCTGAAAATACCATCCCAACTATGAAGTACAGGAGTGGGAGCATCTTCTTGTTTGCTAGGGTTGCTTACTGTAAGAGGAACTAGTGCACTTCAAAAAATAGATGGTATCATAAGGAAAAAACATTCTGTGGAAATACTGAAGCAACATCTACTACAGATGTCAGCCAGCAAGTTAAAACTCAGTCACTAATGACTATAGACAAAGACGACAAAGACCTGAAGTATATCACCAAATTTGTAACAATGTGGCTTTAAGCCACATTGTTACAATAATGTTTTTCCTGGCTGACCAGAAAAATAATGTTTTTCCTGGCTGACCTAAAACAAGAAGTGATAAAGTCAGGTAATTTCTGCCCAGGTCCCTCTTGAAAATGAGATCTAGATCTCAATGGGGTTTTATCTGGTTAAATAAAGGAAAAAAAAAAAAGTTTATATCTAAATACAGACACTATGAATATGCATGAAACAGAATGACTTGCATTTTTGCAAGTTAGCAGAATGAGTGAGGGACTGCCTGCCCTTTTCCTCTGCTGGTTTGTATCCATCTCTCACTCTGAATCTATTTGCTAAAGAGCTTAAAGAAGAATGTCACTTTTATAATCTACTTCCCTTTAGTACATTATTTGGTGAGCTATCTCGCTCCAAAAGCAGCGTTTTCTGAGTTTTTTTTTTTTTTTTTTTTTGTCTTTTTATGCTGATGATCATGTGCTGTTTACAGTTCTCTCTCAAAACTTTACCCACTGGTTGCTACACACATTTTGGTCATTTTGCGTGACGTCATGTTGTACTTTATCAACACCCACATACAAGTGCAAATGGGGGGAACTCATTTGCATTCATCTGGTGAAACAGCGAGACAATTCTCCATTCCCGTACAGGATGTGGTTGCAACTGCTTCCTGTCACTTTCATGTCTGTAACTGGTATTGTTAGCCCATTTCTGAGTTTCATTACCTCTAAATGTGTTGCTGCTTTCAAAACTCTTTGCAACAGAAAAATATATTCATGTGACGTTGCTGTTCAAACTGATACACCTTTAGTCCGATGATTTCATCAACTCACAACCAACTGGAAGTTAGATGTACGTGAGATAGTCTGAAAGACAAAACCAAAATATGTGTGCTCAAAGGAAATACGCCGCTATGACTTAAGGCAGTTCATTTAAATTCACAGTCACTTGAAAAGTTTGATTGTCAGGGTGTCTTATTGTTAATAAAAGTCTTTGATATCGATTTAAAGATGATGATTAAATATTAAAACACATATCCAGAATAGATTCGGACTTGCTATATTTTCAGTTTCCATAGGCTTTCCTCTCCTTCTGGTAATCAAAGATGTCATTTTTTTCAGGTTGAGGAAGACTTAAACGTGGGCATGACGCAGGTCAGATCATAACAAAGTGGAAACTTAATGGAAACTTGCAGCCTGAGATGACACAGAGGGAAGGACACAATGAGAAGTGAACCAGCAAAAGTAGTACTACCGTTTGGTTCTGGAAAGGATTGAAAGCAAACCAGGATAATAAATCCATGGAGAGTGATTACAAAAGCAAGACATCAAGCCAGTTGAACCCTTCTGCTTGAGGCAGAGACTGACCCTCAGCCGAGAAGAACAGTACATCTATTTCATGTAGAAAAATACACGTTAGAGTAGATGAGTCTTACTCTGGCCGCCTAAATGATTTTATTGCACAGTGAAGGTCATGGTCTTAAAACGCCAATGTTAAATATAAAATACGCTGCGCACTCTCCTCTTCCTGAAAGAAGAGGGAGAAGAGTTCACATCGTGACAACAATGATTTGTTGGAAAAACATGATGACGTAACCTCTTGCTCTGCTTGTCTCCACTTCAGATTGTTATTGATGCATTTATATAAAAATATCCTTTCATCTTCAAAGCTGCATATGAGACTCTGAGGTTTCCAAACCAGACTCCCTCATCTCCACAACTTCATCTTGAATCCTGTCCAGAAACACTACAGACTGTACTGGCGACAAGGTGAGAAAGCTCCAATGCTATTCAAACTGCGAGAATGCTTGACTTTAAACTGAGAACGCGGAAGCACCTCTTGATTTTTTTATGCAATGGCTGGATAAACCTAAAATTCTACCCATGGCATCCATACTTATATTATATTCATGCTCTCCACCATGCAGTGTCATTGGTGCCACAACGTCAGCTTTCTCTTGATAAGGGATCCGCAACCTTTACAATAGAAAGAAACATTTCTGTCCTCCGTCCAGCTAAATAAAAGTTGTTTAGAGTTGCTAATGTGAAAGAAGCCTGTTCCCTTTGTTAAAACTCTACTTGGAAAGATTATCTGTAGGAAATCGGTTGGCATTTTTAAAGAACCACAATTTTGAGAGACAGTTTCCATGAGAAGAAAATGAGAGTTAAAGAAATGATAGTGTCATTCTATTAGGGAAATTCAATGCAGTTATTCAATAAAAAAAAAAAAAAAAAAACATTAAAATTGTTTATAACATCTATATTTAAAGAGTTGATTATTTATCAATTTTTTGGCCAAATATTTTAAGAGGAAGGTCCAAAAAGCCAGTTGTGACTCCTGAACTGCAGGTTGAAAACCCCTTCTTTAGAGCCATGAAATGAGTGTGGACTTTTGTTTTCATCCAATTTTAAACCTGCAATCTATTTTTTTTCACCGTCGACCAATCCATTTTCTACTAAAATACGCAAAATCTTGACTGAGTATGAAGACAACTGCATATCAAATTTATAAAAGGGAACAATTTGTTTCAGGCCATTGAACACAAAATGATGTAAAACTCCAGGTGAGACATAACAGCCAAACTTATCAACAGCTTGTAGGTCACGCTCTAAAATGAAAACAAAAAGTTTCTGAAGTAGATTGAGGTGACATTTGGCAGCAGCTCCTAGTTAAAAAAATAATATTACATATGGTGCAATAGAACAAAATGACAACGTGTAAGTTGTAAGTTGCTAAAAGTAAAATAAAAGAGCATTGTAATCTGATATATGAAATACACTGATGAAATACACTGATGGAGGAAGTTAGTTGCCCTTAAAAAGCAGTGATTACAGTTTTCACAATGAAAGATTTCTCATCTGCAGAACCAGGTGGCACGGAAGTAGCAAGTCCCTGAAACCATGTGAGACAAAACAAAACCACTACAGAAGCAAACAATGAGGAATGATCAAGCAGTAGTAACTAATGAAACAAATTACCATTAATGTATCTTTAGAAGCATTAGCTACTTGGATATGAAAGAGTTAATGTACGAATGTGTGCATAATTAATTACCCTACATGATTAAATCTAAACAAAAAAGTCATTTTTCCATAAGTAAATTTCTTATCCTGCTTCTGTCATAGGAAGATCGTCTGCGTCCACCTTACAAGCCGAGTACATCTGAGGCAACTCTGCATTTCAAGAAGAGCTTGATCAACCCAACTTCCTCCTGAAATTTCATATTTCATTCTCCTTCAGTGAGTACGTACAGATTGATGGCACAGCCCCATCACTCATAGCCAGTCCAGCTTGAAAAACTGATTCTTTCATAGATTGCAGACATGGGCAACAGAAACAGAACCATTAATGAGGCTGTAGAAAGACCATCACAGTGTGGAAGGCACAGAGAGAGAGAAAGAGCTGGCATCCTTTCTGAAGTATTCTCTTCTGCCTTTGAGAGGGTTGGTCTGACGCATGTACCACTCAGCGGCAAACAGAGACAGCTCATCTTTAATGAAGCTCTGGCTTTGAGATTAAATGGTTCCTTGGAATACTTCAACGTTCCAAAAAATTCAGTTCATCTAAAAGAAAGTTTGTTTTATGATTCACACATGATTCATTTTATCAGAAATCTCTCAATGACACATCAATTCATCTCTTACAAAGAAAAAGACATAAAGGCCATATATTCTATATTTTATAGCCAAAGAAATGAAACCTAAATATATTACAGTTGACTTTTCCATCATTTTTGTAGAAGTTATGTTAAAAATGCTGTTTTCAGACACAAAAAGGGCCTTTTGAGTTGAAACCCTAAACTGGTTATGCATATTTAGATACTGATGATGGAGATCTTTGTTTCTCAGACATCATATGAATACACTGTCAAAATTTAGCATTGTAACATCATCTCTCTTTGGCATCTTTCATCTGCCTTGTACTTTCTTAGTTTCTTTTACAAAGTCATCAACAAAAACAAAAACAACAACATATCATCTTAGTGCTGTTTAGCAAAGAAAACAGGCATTATTGATATCAACTCTCACTGCATTTGTGTTGCTCAAAGTACGAACAACTCAAGCCAAGATGGAGACTCGACTGGAAGGCACTGGGAGGCTAAACTGTACCCAAAGGCAGAATTAAACGTTGCTGTTGCGACACATTCTCAATTTACTGGATATTTTGAACAATTTCAGCGGAATAGTTTCCAAAATGTTTATATCATTTTCCCCCTCTGCATCTTTTGAAAGATGTTTTTATTTCTGTTTTTTGAATTCCCACCAGACTAATGCACTTAGAGAAGCTCAGTATTTGGTATTGTTTAATAGAAAATTGATGTACAAGGATGGTGTTATGCAACACCAGTACTCGGGTGCAGATATTATAAGCACCCTTTTCTTGTTTTCTAAAAGTTCTACTCATGACACATGAGTAAAGACAATACATTCACTTAGAAGAGCCTTTAAATGGAGCAAAGGCTCCATAAGGTTCGAGAAATGAAAGCGCCTCAGATACTCAGAAATGTGTCTGTTATGTTGTGGGTTCACAGCATAAAGCTGTGAACCCACAACATGCTCTTGGATCCACCTGTACCTTGCACAAAAGAGCACTTCTGCTTTAACATGCAAGATGGAACAAGCAGACTGAACAAATGTGACTTTCCTGTGGTAAAATTGATAGATTTTTCTAACATTTTTCTACCTTAGCTATTTGAACTCTGGTATTATTTTGTTTAATGATACCATAACATGCTATTTTATCTCTTATCTTATTGCAGCAGGCGGAATACACGCACAAAATCTTGTTCTAACATGCCGATACCCTCTGTCAAAAGCTGGATCTAAAAACAGTTTCAGAAGTATGACGAAGTGAGAAAAAGAAAGGGAAGTGACAAACACATAATACAATAAAATGATGCATAAACTCATTAACAACGTTATCTTTGGAGGGAATAATATATACCAGTTTGACTCTTCTACTTATTTTGATTAAACACAATACTTCAAAAGATAACTTCTGCAAAAGAATATTCAGAGGCTAAAGTGGTAAAATTTGTGATATACAGCAGCACACTACAGTTTCTAAAAAAGTATTCACGTTCAATTGTAGTCTCATTTCAACACAAAACTCATTTCATTTTATTAGGACTTTATGTGATGGTCAAAACAAGAGTAAATAACATGAAGTTGAGTGAAAATGATGTGTGATTTTCTAAATATTTCAAAAAATAAAAATCCTCCATATTTTGTAAACTAAGACGTGCTTAGGGCCTGTTGGAAGGTGAGACTCCACACTTCTGAGCTTCACTGTCTGTGCTAAAGAGAAGCATCCCTACGCAGCATGATGCTGCCACCATTATGTTTCAGAGTGTGGATGGTGTACTCAGTTTGTCTTTTGCCACACATTTTTGCACTCAGACCAAAAACCTCAATTTTGTTCTCATCAGACCAGAGCAGGCTTGTGGAAACTTGTTCACTTAGTTTAACACCTTCTTTGACTTCCTGTTGCTCTTTCACGATTTTGGAGAAAAATCTAAGAGTTCTTTTGTCATCTTTGTGTTCTACCTATGCATACGTTTCTTCAGCTGCGCAGCGTCACCATGAGTTTTTTTTTTGTTGTTGTTTTTTTCCTTGCCTGATCTGCCTATTTAGCTGGGAAATAGGGTTGCTGTTGAGACATATTCATATTTTCAAATATTACATTAAAGTTCTTGATCTTCGTGATGCTCATTGTTCACTGATGAGCAAAGAGGACAGCTGGATTTAGCTTAAAGTTAAAATACACGTCGATTAATTATTTTTATTAATCAGGTGACGTCTGAAGGCTGCACTTATTTTAATAAAATGTTGAGGGTGAAGCTCAGGTTAAATGCAGTTCCAGAAATGCAGTCAACAAATGTGTCTTGATTGATATTCTGCTCACTCACGCCCTAACCTGACATAATCCTCAGAGACTGTTCTACTTTGGTTGACAAGCTCTCGACTGTTCATCCGTTCGCGCGACAGCAGTTCTGCAGCCGCGCGCCGCCCAGTCTGAAGTTACATCGAGGCGGAGCGGCTCGCAGGGAGGTCGCTGTGGCTGAAGAGCTTTATCACTCGGAGAAACTGAGGACACTGAAGCTAAAACGCCTCACAGGCAGCGAGCAATTTATTTATTTTGCACCTGAGACAGAGGGGGTCCAGGAGCGTTGCCTTTACGCGCGTTAAAAAAAAGGAGAGTGGAGTGTGGGCGCATCTGCCTGCTACCAACATGTCCGCAGCCACAGCCTCAGTAGCAGATGTGAGGTTAGAGAATAAAGAGGACATCCGTACCCGGAGCAAACAAGGTAAGACAAGCTGCAGAGCGTGCCTATGTTTGTAGGATCAAGCCTTTTTGGTTTCATTGGAGACTATAGGAGAGGGTTTGGCACTTTGGTGTCAGTTTCTTTCTCGTGCTTCTTGATCAGAAGTTTCACCCAAAAATGTCAGTTTTAGAAATTCGATGTACTCTACATTCGTGTCAGAGAGAGATGAGGAGTTTAAAAGCGGACCTGTCTGTTCATTATCCTCAAAACCATCTAGTGTAACTGCATTAGAATTAAAAGAAAGGAAGAAAATAAGAAATTAAGACAGGAAGAAAGAACTAGGAAGTAAAGGGGTATGAAAAATTATGCACAGCTGGAAATCCTTTACAAGACATCCATCACAGATGTTACATAAAACTCATACACTTTCTAATTTGATCTACAATGTGTCCATGTGTTGCATAAATGTGGATGTGATTAGGTAATACTAACAGTGAACATGGGAGTAGCCCTGTTTTGTTTTATCCCAGTTGTCCCGTTTTAAGATCTGATCTGCGGGAGAAAATATGTTCTCGGTTTGTTTCTGTCTTTTCTTTGTTGTTTCTCCACAGTAAATTCAGTTTTTTGTGATCAGGTGCACCACATGATGAGTGCTGCCAAAGTTTTTATACCGCTTGAAACTTTTTCCACACAAATTGTAGTGTTTTGTTTGGATTTTATGTAATGGAAAACATAAGAACATAAAAAAAAAAAAATAGTGCACAATCGTGCAGTAGGACAATAAAGATGCATCCTTTTTTGTTTTTCTAGATTGTTTTTCTAAGTATTTATGTTTAGTCTCCTTTACGCTGATAGCCTTAAAGAAAACCAGAGTACCCAATTACCACCAGAAGGTATTTAGTAACTGAATAAAGTCAACCTATCTAATGTCATCTCAGTATAAATCCAGCTGTGCTTTGTTGGGCTGACAATTTTATTGTAGAACTAAACAAAAAGCATCTTAAGGACAAAGGATCTCAGCAGGAATAAAGTGGTGAAGTTTGTCGGTTTTAATTAAAAAAAAAACACTTTCATAGTATAATTTAGTATGAACTTGAAATTTCCTGGCTTACATGCTAAATGCAATCTGTGGAGGAAATTAACACCTTTAGTACACCAAGGATCCCCCCCTGACTCTTTTGTTCAGGAGGGTCTGGGAAGCTGGCCAGAGTTGGTGGGATGACAGATAATGCTAAATCCAGGAAAATTCAGGGGGGAAAAAATAATCCATAAGACGCATGAAAAGACTAGTTTTGGGTGGAGGTTCACCTTTCAGTACGAGAATGACCCATATTAGCCAGAACTACAATAAAATGGTTTAAGTCATTGCATGTGTATGTCTTAGAATGCACCTGTCAAAGTCCAGGCAAGAGTTAAGAACTAATGTTCGTATATTCTACCCATTCAATCTGACACGTTAGAAGGCTCACAGGTGCTGGTTGTTTTCAGTAAAACGAAACCTTAAAACAAATGAATAATGTCGTTCTAATTCGCCACTACGCAGTATTCATATTGGACTGTCACCGAAGTTTCCAATTACAAATTATGAAAGTTTGGGCTTTTATTGAGATAAAATGTGGAAAAGGTTGATGGGCTTTCAATAAACCTCTGTTTAAGTGTTAGCTGAGAACAAGTTCTTTGCAATAAACAAGATGACTGCTGAAACGAATCCTCCTGCTGTGACATCACTGTTTACCGCTCATAAGCTTGTTTCATAATGAAGTCATACAATAGGTGGCTCATCATAGTGTATGCCTGAGCAGTCTGCTGAACACCGTAATGTTCGGTATGACATCCAGTTGTTTAGGTTCCAGATGGTGTGTGAGTTTCCATCAACCTCAGGGGCCATGTGTTCAATGATTTATCACACTTCCTGCTTTGATACTGTTGCAGTCGATGCAGCATGCACGAGGCTGCTGGAAGGGGGGCTGTGGTTTTGTCACGTACCGCTGTGCTGCCCTGCAGGCTTTCAGTGGTGATAGCTGTGGAATGACCGCCCCGGTCTCCTCTCCAGCGCTTCCTTGTCAGTTTTTGACCATCTTTTTCAGCCTGAGTTGTTGTTGTGCAAAGAGAATGAATTATGAGTCATCCCTGTCCCTTCCACAGCTATCTAACTTTTGAGTGAACTTCAAGCACATTTCACATTAGCGGCACGTAACATGCCCATCCCAGATGCTGTATCTGTTATCTGTTAGTTCCTTACCGACTGACCTCCAACTCTCTTCTCTAGGCCGTCCGCAGGCTCAGTGCACACCGAGGCCGCTGCCGGCTGTGGGCACCCAAAGGATCATTCAGGGCAACGGGACCAATGTGGGCACAGTCATTTCCCTGCAGTGCCCAGCTAAGCACAAGCTGGTGGGAAAAGATTTGACGTGTGTCATGGGCACCAACAGCACCCAATGGGTGGGGGAGACCTTCTGTCAGCGTAAGTAGAAACAGAGAAGTTAAAACAAAGGCCTAATATGGCAGCTGATGCAGACAGAAAAGGGCTAATAGTTACCTAAAATTGCAACCTGCAATATTAGACATGTAATTAAGGCTACAAGTGAAGTTATGTGATGATGCAAAAGATATTTTGAAAATGTTAAATTAACTCTAGTGTTGCAACAACTTTGTTGTCTCTGTATTATGCTTAGCAGTACTTGTTTTAGGCTGAATTATCAGAGAGAAAATGTGCTTTTAGTTTGTTTTGCCAGTTGATAAACTAGCATAAACATAGTCTAAAAACATGTTCAAACCTGTGAGTTTGCAGCAGTTAAAGAATAATGATGTTTACTTATGTAACAGGCACAATCTGCACACCAAAGACAGGGTGGTGGTGCATGTCAGATTTTTCTCATTCTGAAACTGATCATTTGATTTTCTAAGTGAACAAAAAAAAACAAAAATGATAAATTGATCCAATCTTTTGTCACTCTGCAGCTCTGGCCCCCTATGAGGACTATGGTTTCCGTGTGGCCGTCCTGGCATCCATTATAAGCTCGGGAATAATCCTGCTCATGTCCGTGGCCTTCATCACCTGCTGTTTGCTTGAATGCATTGAAGAGGATAAACATAAAAAGCAAAGGAGGTAAGATGATTAATGAACATTTTCATCTAGTCTTGCTGTAATAAATTTGTGTAAGTAGTCCACTAAATGCACCTTGGAAAAGGTGAAGGTTTTTAAATGGTCACAAATGATACAATGTTTACTTAAAAAGGAAAAAACTGATGAGTGCTGCACACATTTAAAATCCAGTGTAATCCAGTGCTGTCAGAAGGCACCTATTTAGGAAATAGCATGTTAAAGGTTCATCATTACACATCAGGGGACACAGCAGACATTCAGAAGAAGGTGTGTAGCAACCATCAATGTAATAATGAGCAATAATGTGATAACTGCCATTAACAGCATCATTTTGGCAATTTTAACTTTAATAAAGTGACTAATATAATAACGATATTTGGGTAGCATAAAAAAACCTTTGAGTCAGTAATAATATGAGGCTTTAATAGGAGGGAATTTCAAGGAAATTCTTTTTTTTGTTGTTTTTCTGTGAAGTTTATCCATCAAAAATCTTCTATCATTGATACCATAGACATTCATTCAGGGATGCTTTCTATACAACAATCTCTCAACAACCTTAAATATGTTTGTAAGACCCAATATGATAACAATCTGTGGCACTTAATTTTTACATATTATTACATTGTCATCTTTTTTTTTTATCAGTGCTACATTTATAATGTAATAACCCAAATAACATTGCTTCTTCCACGTATAGCAAAATATCATTTCTTTACATACTCAAAAATATTCACATTATTGACTTTAGTACATTAAAATAAGAATTAGGTTATTGGTTGCTCTTAAATGACTGGTTTCCAGATGCCAGAGACCAAACTAACTGCATATAGTTAGTTTGAATACTTGAATGCATCTTACACGTCATCCTACATAAACCAGTCCCACTGTGAAGCTTGGTGGTGCCAGTATCTTGCCATAGATATGCGTTTTTGTTATTGTAAGACATAATACTCATGGGTTAGAATGGCACAGATAAAGTCCAAAATTACTGTAAGTCCAACTTCGATGTTCCTTGCAACTGATCTAACTACCAGGTTCTTGTTTAAAAGATTAAAGCTAAAGTTCTGACATGTAGGTCTCAATTCATTTTTGATGCCAGAGAGGGTGATGGTCTTCCATGGGAGGGTCAGGACCAGCACCAGGAGGACAGCAGGTCTCATTACAGTCATAAAGGCCAGAACAACAACAACAATAACGCAGAGGTGAAGATGCTGCCTTTGTGGGAACCAGCAAACCCAGCCCCATGTAACAGCATTCCACCCTGCAGGTAAAGGGTGCTATTTTTCTAGCAAAAATAGATAAAAATCAACCCTAATTTGCTTGACAGCATCAAAGAAACATGAGCATCTCCTCCTTCACAGATGTCAGCAGCAGTACACCCACGGACCCCTTCCACCTTCACTTGCAGCTCTTCCTGGACAGGACTATGATCAGCCTCTCTTACCCGACAACCCGCCGACTCGTCCCCCTGGACCTCCTCCCTCCTTCTGTCCAGCTGCCAACTCCGGGCTGGTTCACTTCTCAGAGGCGGGGTCGGGACTGGTGTGGCAGTATGGAGGACAAAACTGTGATATATCTGAAGTCAACCCATCAGTCATGAGGAATACAAACACAAACGGCAATATAATCCCCAAAGAAGTTTCCATCAGGATCATATCAGTGTGAGAATGCTTTGCTGACAGAGCCATTATGAGATCTTGGGTGATGTTCACTCTTGTTTAACACCATCAGCTCAGATTTTGAGTGAAATCACTTCAGAATGTAATGTGAAAAAAAAATTAAATCTGGATGTCTGTGGTGCTATGGTCGTTTCAAACACTGGGTTCTGAAAGGCATTCAGCAAATCAAACTGCGATGCCACACTGCCCCCTGGTGGAAATTTGGAGCTAATGCGCTTTTAATAAACCTGTCATGTTGTAGATGCAAACTCCTGACACTGAAGAATCTTCTTACCCTTGTGTGTAAGTTTAAAGATGTGCTTACTGGAAAAAAAGTGTCAACATACTGGAATCAGTTTGCAAGTGTTCAGATTTTTAATGGATGCAGCCAACATGTAAGTAATTCTAATAAATACTTTTAAGAAGGAGTGGTGCACTTAAATATGTGGGGCTTTGATGTTATATTAGATTAACTGTCTCGGTGCCTGGGTGAGTCCGTGTTTGCAGCTGAAAGCTGCGGCCTCCCCGCTGCTTGTCCGGGTGTAATCTACCATTATCCTGTCGTGGAGGTCAGTCAGGTCGCGGCATGCGACAGAGACAGTCTCTCCGAGGAATTTAAAGTGAATCCCACATGCCGTTTGTTTGGTATGGCACAACTGACAATCAAAGGTAAGATGCTTGGACGTGTGGTTACTTTTTATTAGGCAATTTTATCCGCATTTAGCATGGTCAAACTAGCTGATCACTTGTTGAGCTGTGTTACATGGATGTAATTGTAGAAAGAGAAAATGTTGGCAGTAATATCTCTATGTAAACAGTTTAAAAATAGTTCTGAAATGCATTTTTATGAATTCCTATACAAAACAATTTGATATTTTTGCCTATAAACATAATTAGATAGATAGATAGATAGATAGATAGATAGATAGATAGATAGATAGATAGATAGATAGATAGATAGATAGATAGATATGTACACACATAGGTTGGTGAAACTGAAGCAACAGCTATATTTGTTGCATCTGTATTCACTTTGCTAAATGTGGTAATAAACCTCTTAGTAATTTATTTCCAGAGCAGGGATAATGTCAGGCCAGATTAACTATTTAAGTTGAGACATGAAATCTGCACTATCCAGTTAGCTGCACGCTATCAATGGATGGGAATCTAGTATTTTTAGTCTAGAGCAGTAGTTCTCAAGCATTTCACACTGTAGACCACTAATATGACAGGCAATAAAGGGTAGAAGTTACTAAACACAGTTGACATGAAAGGGAACCGGTTATGCAAATTAGGATAGATCCATGGGTAACAGGGCAATGCCCACCAATTGTGACGTAATAATCAGGGGATTTTTGAAACGGCTCGTTTTCTTGGTGTCTGAAAACAGCTTCTATTATTTCTCGGAGCTGTAGAGACCCACATCGAAGTACAACAACCTGCAAAAGGGAATTTTGCATAACAGGTCCCCTTTAGGAAGTAAGTCGATAAGATCTGTGGGTGAAAACAGTGTTTTTCATTTTTTTCATAAGTGTTGAAAGTGTTTACTTAGCAAAACCTCTTCAAATAGAAGTAAATGCTAGTTGCAACATGTCTTAAAAGTAGCTAAACCTTAATGTATAATATTTATTGTAAAGAAGTGGTTTAGAATCAGTCACTATCGTAGAATTAACTGAACAAAATGATGAAAGAGGAGAAGCACAGGGCTTAGTTTCTGGATTGCAGACTGGAACTGAGCTTTGTAAACCCATTAGAGCACAAATTAGAGCCTTGATTTGCTTTCTTCTTTCGGAGGTGTGAAACACACATAGGTGTAGCCTCACCTGTTTTACTGAGAAGTCCTGGGAAATGTTTCTGGTCCCCAGTGTCAAACAACAAAAATACCTAGATTCATATTAAAAGAATACAAGAACATCAAAATATTAAGAAGAATAAGAAAAGACTAAAGAGAGCCAAAGTACAGCCAGTGGTAAATAATTTGAGAATTGGGGTGGGTTGCGATCTGCATATTTATTGATGGTTTCTTAATCTGTGTTGTCCAGACACGGAGGGCTATGAAGAGCAGCTCCAGAGCGACACTCAGTTTTTGTGCTCTAACCAGAGAATGGACACTGAACTGGTTGACAGTCTGGTGCTGCAACTCAACAGGATCTACCCCCAGATACTCAGTGACAAGGAAGCCTGCAAGGTCATTATATTTATTGTTGAGCACAAGAAACATTCAGAAGTCTTTGCACACAAATTACAAAATATAACTGTTTAGGTTTTGCACCATTCATCTGGTTTTAGGCAAATACATTTGTAAAAACACTGATGGTGTTAATGTGCTGTGGTGGCCAACAAGTGATTAAAATCTTACAGATGACAAATATTGATGTAATATTCAGGTATTTCAAAGCCTCCATTGTGTTGTACACTTTCAAGGTACAATAGCAGGCTTTTAAAAGTAAAAAGCCTTTAGCATCACAGATCTTCCACCATACAATGATCAGTAGGTACTTTTCTGCACTTTTTGCTAGTAATTTCTCTAATTCGTTGTTCAAATCGTCTGCACCTACCTGTGGCCAACACTTGGGTCCTTCCTTATAAATGCCATTATGAGAGAAAAGCTCAATCTTTGTCAGTTTAGAAAACCTTTAATGCTAAGACAAAAAAGGCTTTTTCCTGGTTTGCCAATCGAGCAACAACTAGGAATGTGGATAGCTAGTTATTATTATTATTAGTTAGTTACAGAGATTTGGTGACCATGAAGAGGCATTCAGAAATCATACTTCCATAATACATTGACATAGAAGTAGCAGACATATTTATTTTTGCCTCAAAAGAATAATGTTATTAACTGTGCGAAAGTTCTGCCACATCAAAGAGGTCACAGATATTTCCTCTGATTGCACATTTCTCTGTCTCTCTGCAGTTCAGAAGCCTGAGAGTCCCTACTACAGAACGGCTGCGTGAGCTGCTGCAGTACCTGCATGAGAAAGGAGACGATGCATGCTATGAGTTCTACAGAGCACTTCACATCCAAGCGGAAGACGTTTACTTCAGTTTGCCCACTAGAATTAGAATTAGACAAAGAGGTAAAGCACTGAGCTTGAGTGAGAATCCTTCTCAAAGTTGTGGCTTTATCAAATAAGATACTGCATATTTTATATATAAACTGGAGCAAAAATGTTGCAGCAGATTGTGGCTGTGACATCAGTTTCCTGACAAAGCCAAGTGTCGTGTGTGATTGAACTCACCCAAATGGTGATGTGTTCAGACACATCATCTTGTGACTTTGAAAGACTGACTGTTTAAAAAGAAATGCTTCTCTGCTGTAGTAAGGTCCATATTTATTTCTGTAGGCTGATCGTGTTTAAGAGACACTCCAGAGTCAGAGAGCGGTCGTCTTCAGCTTGAAGTTTCTAGCTGAAGTATGGCTGGTGCTGTTTAACCTTTATGATTCTTTGTTTCAGAGATGACTGACTCAAGAAATGCAATCAATGTGGCTGTCATCCCAGAGCGATATGTGCTTAATGACAGAGGTGAATCTAGTTACAAGCTTTATGCTAATTGCAAGAAGTATTTTATACAGAATCATGCAACTCTTGAATTTTTTCCCTTTTGTTACATTACAACCTCAAACTACAACATACTGCACACAACTATACAACAGGTAGTTTTATACCTAACCTGTTGCAAAACAATGTCCTGATCTTTGAACATTTTATGGAAAACCTTTCATTCACCTGCCAGTTTGCCAAGACATGGCTGCCTACTTAATCTGGCAAGCTGGACATGGGAAGCATTACTCAAAAACGCAGCCAAGAAGCTGATAACTCTGGAGGAACCGCAGAGGTTGGGGAATGGACACTTCCATTATTAGCCATGCACTTCAAAATCTGACCTTTATGGAAATCTGGCAGGATAAAGACATTGTTACAGAAACCATTCAGACTCTATCCAGTCTGACCTATTTTACAAAAAAACAAGTTAACTTTCATTCTCGTTATCTGGAAAGCTAGTAGACATACCTGAAAGGACCTGCAGTCTTAACTGTAGTGAACACCACATGTATTAGATTTATCGAAAAACGGAAATTCATGTACGCTACTTTCTTTCACTTTATAAATTTGCACTACTTGACTTGTCACACAAAATCTGAAATGCACCAAAGTTTGTCTTTGTAACTTTACAAAATGAGAACAACAGCAATTTTACAACAGCAGTGATGAAATGTCAATAATGGACAATGTCAACATCCATTATGTGTGTGTGGATGTGTGTGTGGGCATAGGGGAAGTGCGAAATAGCATGTTTCTTGAAACTAGCTAGCTAACCAAGCAAGCTAACGTTACTGTCTGTATTCTATTATGCTATGTGTATCACGCATGTGTGTATGTATCTGTGTGCATTTATTTATCCATTCATCCATCCATCCGCCCATACACCCATCCATCCGTCCATCCATCCATCCATTTTCTTCCGTTGTATCCAGGGTTGGATTGCGGGGGTAGCAGCTTAAGTAGGGAGGCCCAGACTTCGCTCTCCCCAGCCACTTGTTCCAGTTCCTCCGGGGGAATTCCAAGGCGTTCCCAGGCCAGCCAAGAAACATAGTCCCTCCAGCGTGTCCTGGGTCTTCCAATGGGACTCCTCCCGGTGGGTCATGCCCGGAACACCTCACCAGGGAGGCGTCCAGGAGGCATCCTGACCAGATGCCCAAGACACCTCAAATGGCTCCTCTCGACATGAAGGAGCAGTGGATCTACTATGAGTCCCTCCAGGATGACTGAACTTCTCTCTCTAAGGGAGAGCCCAGATACCCTATGGAGAAAACTAATTTTGGTCGCTTGTATCCATGACCTTGTTCTTTCGGACACGACCCAAAGCTCATGACCATAGATGAGGTTAGGACCGGTACAGTGCCCGCTTCACTGCAGACGCTGCACCAATCCGTCTGTCAATCTCTCACTCCAGTTTTCCCTCATTGGTGAACAAAATCCTGAGATACTTGAACTCCTCCATTTGGGGCAGGACATCCTCCCTGACCTGGAGAAGGCACTCTACCCTTTTCCAACTCATTTATTTATGCATTTATTTGCATAGCTATGAATTTTTATTTTATTTATTGAGATGATAAAAGAAAGAACCTTGAACATATTGATCAACAGGTTCATTCAGCACATTCTCTCTTTTGGTTTTCTCATCCAGGGTGTCAGACACGTATAGAGACACACAGACACGCACACACAAATAATACACATGCACAATAAAGTATAGGTGATAATGTTAGCTAGTTGGTTGGATAACTAGTGTTGGCTAACTTTGAAGAAGGCTAATATGTTGATTCGTGACAATAATGCTATTTTTTGAGGAATACCTGGTATGTGAAGTGATGAAAACATTTCATTACAAAGATATTGCAAAAAGATTACCTCACCGGGTCTTATGCATCAGAGGGTTAAAGTAATGTCCTTACAGTTTGTGTTGGTGTGGATTCTGCTTCACTTCATTGATGCATAAGCTCTGTAAGCTCCTGAACCCTTAAACCCCTGAAGAATTAGAATGTGGGGGCCACTGCACTATTCTGCCCCACCATTCATCATCCTATTACATCCAGGGCTCTGGTTTTGTCGGTGAGTTAAGTTCATGTTTAAAGGGGGTTGGGGGTTTCCTCTGCCCTGCATTGTCTCAGTCATCATATCAGTTCAAATGTGGCTCTGAAAACAATGATGGTGCACTCCCACGTTGTGATTTTTTTTTAACCCTTATAATTAAAATATCTTTGTAAAAGCTTAGTAATTTTTTTTTCTTTCCTTTGTGAAGGACCAATTTTCTTTCTGAGTTGTTTCAGCGTTGCAGTTGGCATTGCATTTCTCTATTATTACGGAGGTGAGTCATGCAACATGAAAACTTATTTCCACTCACTTTATGTATATGTCTGTAACCCTTTTCTCCCCTCTTTCTGCTAACAGAGGGTCAGAGACTCAGATGCACGGAAGCATTCCTTCACTGCTCTGTGGTGAGACTTGGTAAAGATGCCAAGGACGTGTTAGTTTCCTGTGTGGAGGTCGGGAATCAGAAATAACAAGACTGAAATATTTCAAAAGAACAAGCTGTGCTACTTTACTCTACTGTGCCAAATCAGTTTTACATCTCCCTCTGTAGAGATCTCTTGCGTTGTTTCTGTATGTAAAGACACTGAATTTTCTCCTAAAGCCCAGCTATTACCAAAATGGATGTTGCATTCATTAGTGAGGTGACTGTGCAGTTCTTGATATTGACAGCACATTGATTAACACTGATGATATCGACTGTAGCTGATATACGGCTGCTACTCTCTGAAATGCATTGTTTTGGTTTTTAACAGAAAACAAAAGGTCAACCTTTGATCAATGGATGGCTTTTTTCTATCTCTGTCTGACTCTTTGTCTTGTCATAGGCATCTTTGTTCTGCCCATTGCCTATGTCCAGTGTTATGGTGCTGCTATTGTCTTAGTGTAGAAAACTTTTTCAGGGAGAAACTTAGCAATCTATTTGAGACGCAACAATCAGCCAATATGACCTTTGACTAGATGAGAGATCAGCGGGTTAAGTACCTGAGAAAAAAAGTCTGTTTATTAAAATCATCAAATCTAAGAACTTTCACAATTTCCTGGATCGCATCAACTGACAGGATGTACCTTGATTATTTTTTTTATTTATTTTAATAAAAGGTTGGGGACATGCCATTCAAAACTACTACTAGCCTGCAGCACATCTATTTCTACAGGCAGTTCTTTGTTATTGTCCCAGGATCAGAACAGATTCAGCATATCAGAACTCAAAGAAAATCAGAAATATATTGGCCAGGAAATGCACGATCGCTGCATCTATAGATCTTACAAAAGACTTTTAGATTTCTTATTTGTGCACACCATATCAACATGCAGCTGCACATCTTCAAAACTGTTTTCAGTTATTCTCATTCAATAGTTCCAAACTCCAGTCCTCGTGAAGGGCTCTGAAACTTCAAGATTTTTCCTTTTAGATATTATTTTCCAATCTTAAAAGTTGAAGATACCATCAACCTCATTGGGCAGGAATTTGACATCCAGGCTGTAATTTGTTTCATTTATACTCAGACTACCAGATTGTTTGATTGATTGTCAGTGTGAATATGCTTTGTTTGAGTTGCACTAGTTTTTGTAGCACATTTCTGTTAATATTTCCTACAACACGTTTCCTTGAATGCACAATATCTTGCCTGTTAATAGTAGTGCCTTCAAATGATGTTGGAGCATGCTTAGGAAATACAGTAAAAACAAGCAATACCATTGATTTTTATTTATTTACTTATTAGCAATTACATAAGTGTCTCTGCACTGAGCCTATTAGAAGTGCGGTACTTTAGGAGGCTACCATTACGTATGTTTCCACTAGAGGGCGCTCCGTTTTCATTCACAACCTTTTGCGAGACAACGTTCTAGTCTTCCATATTGATGACAATAAAAAGCAGCAGTGTTCATAAATTAATAATGACAAAATGGATGAGTAAAGTTAAGTTAATGTAAGATAACATTAAATACATTTACTTGCATGCACAAGAGAGTTTTGTGTGCATGACACAAGCACATAATGCTGAATTTAAACATTTGTAAGTAAATTTGTAAGTAAATTCTGAAGAAATATTGCTGCGCCAGGGGTGTGAAAGGACTCATGCACCTATAATCTTAAGATATTTTTTCTCTCTTTTCTGCAAAGGGAGAAAGAAACATAAACATAGCAGGGAATCATATTAAATTATTAGGGACTGTTGAGTATACTCATTTTAAACAACGACATTGGTTTTTCTGGTTCACAAAAGTTAAAACTTTTCACTGTTTAACATCATCCTGACTGTTAATCTATTAAACTGATTGTTAAAAGCTTTCTGACCTCGTGATGATTCTGCCACCTGTCAAGCACGGTGGTGGCAGAATCATCACGAGGGTCTGTGTTGCTTAAAATGAATAGTTAATTCAGTTCAGTTCCTTTATTGTCCACAGAGGGGAAAATATGGTCTGTAGCCATGAATTTCAAACATAAAAACAAGCTTCTATGCACCACAAATCTGGAACAAACTTCCATAAAACTGCAAAACAGCTGAAACGCAGAGTTCCTTTAAATCTAGCTCTAAAAACCCACCTGTTTAGAGCTGCTTTTGAAACCTAATCATGAAACATTAATCAATAATTACATGTGCAAAATGTAATGTTGTTGACTGAGTGTTCTATGACTTTGTATTTTTGTGTTTTTATGATGTAAAGCACTTTAAAATGCCTTGTTGCTGAAAGGTGCTATACAAATAAAACTTGATTGATTGATTGATTGATTGATTGATTGATTGATTGATTGATTGATTGATTGATTGATTGATTGATTGATTGAT
>CAEGAE010071032.1:0-14520 GCA_903067095.1 Girardinus metallicus | reverse complement strand
GGATGGATGGATGGATGGATGGATGGATGGATGGATGGATGGATGGATGGATGGATGGATGGATGGATGGATGGATGCACTTGGCTCCTCTGGATTTTATTTATGTGTAGCAGGGAAAAGATATGATATGACAAACATTTCTCTCATACAACTGCAGTTAAAGGCATTTCATCTAATGGGTATATATTAATTATAATATTGCTAATTTTGTTTCAAATGCAGAAAAGGCACCAAGCTGGAGGATCAAAAAACATGAAGGAGACACTTCAATTGCTCAAAGTGTAGGGATAAAATGTGCCTTTCAATATGTGAGTGTGAAACATGCAATTATCACCTGTAATGTTTTCCTAGACAGAGAACGATTTGTTCTTAATGGACGATGTTGCAGTGAAACGAAAAGGGAAACTTGGAGTGCACAGACAGATGAGATATTCACTCAGCACTGTGTTAGTGGTTCACGTTAAATTACAATGTAGACTTTAATAATTTAACAAGCTGAAAGGAAACACAAACAAGCTGCCAGTTCATGCATTAGTCCAAGTACCCGGCTATAGACATGGCTCTTTGTTAATTTTTTATGATTAAGAGAAAGCAGAAGTAATGAAATGTGAAGTAGTAGAACTACAACAATATTATTGCTAAATATTGCACTTCATGCAATAACTACATTTACTCTCATTCTCTGCACTCTTTTCTTTTTTTTCACCATTATGATGTTTCCATCCATCTACTGCAGCATCTCAGTCATACAAATCTTTATCAGGTCCACACATCAGGGACCACGAAATGCCATCCAACTGGTGAAAATATGTTATTGTCATTTGGAGAATTGATACACGTCATTTTGAATGTTAAAAAACCGACTGCAGATTAAACTCTGCAGCCAAGGATCCCTCAGTGAGAGATGTTTACTTCAATCCTAATGAATGTTTGCTTCACTGCTTAGATCTGAAACTGCAGCTTTGGAAGTAATCTCATCATAGGACGCAATGCTTACAAATGTTTTTTTCCAACCGAGGCTGTATTTCCATGTAGTTAACTTGCACTCTTGGGATAGGGTAAGTTGGAGACACACATGTCCCGTCCTATAATAAGCTGCCTATACGCTGACAGTAATCATAGGAGGTTAAATAAGGAAAGTTAACATCTGGGCAGGAAGCAGTAATCACAGGTCGGCTGTTATTAAGCTGCCTGTCGGGACTTCTGAACCGGAGGATTTAAGAGACTGGTTACTGTCGCACAGCTTCTGCATGTCTGTGCATAACGGACAGCCAATAGGATGGCCAGCAACTTGTCTGTTATTTGTTTTTTCTTCTGGTAGGCAAAGATACAGGACATACATTTCCAAACACGAATCATAGAAATAACACAACCCCTGCATGAAAAATACATTTAAGAAATTTCATGGTCAAGTATGAAGGGATTATTGAAACTTATTTTCAGATACGAATCTGAGGCAAAATAGGTTTAGTTAAATACTAGGCAAACAGTCTCCCTCAGATCAGAGATTGAAAGTTTTGGAAATATGTGTTATGTTACTAAGATGAACTTAAGAGTTTATTCCAATCTTGTATGAAGTAAAAAATATACATCTGAGTTATTGGAATTTATTTGTTAAAAAACACATAAGAATTTCTACACTGCTCTAAGTGAGGGGTGCCCAATTCCAGTCCTTTAGAGCTGCCATCCTGCAACTATTAGATTCATCCCTGTTCCAACACCCTAGAGTGAAATGAATGGCTCGCTTTGCTGAATGACAGGCTGATGAGGGAATTCGGTGATTTGATTCAGCTGTGTTGGGGAAGTGATGCATTTAAAAGTTGCAGGAGAGTATCTTTGGAAACTACTAGTGTAAACCATCAGTACTGGTCCACATTCCCTGCCAGTTAGGTGGCTGAAAGTTGGCTGCTACTCTTGTTCCTTTCTTTAAAAAAAAGGGGAAAATCAAGTTTTGTATGAAAATGTATGTAGGGAGAAAGCTGTAACTCTGTTTGTCAATGGAGACATCCCTGCGCAAACACTTGAAACAGAAGTTTGAATTACTGCCTTTGCATGTTAGTGAGTTTGGCAAAGGCCTGATTATTAACCATTCATTTGATTTTAGTCTTACATCCGAAAATGCAAGATAGTGGCACTGGAGTTGCAAACCTCTGAACTAAAGGGGGCGACTGTGGCTCTGTGGGTAGAGTAGTCATCTTGTGATTGGAAGGTTGTAGGTTCAATTCCAGCTCCCTTGGACAAGACATTTAACCCCAAATTATCTACCAATCTGCATATCAGTGTATGAATGTGTGAGCGTTTGTATGGGTGAATGTGACTCCAGTGTAAAGTGCTATATAAGGTCAGTCCATTGTCCATTTAACACCACCTATTTCTCTAAATAGCTGATAACCTAATCCTGAGTGATCAATTATCATAAAACCACCACAACTGTGAATAAAATAAATGTGTATTTCTATATTTTTTGACTAAGTCTCTAGAAATAACCAAACATCAGTGGTCATTGCACAAATGATGGCCAGTGCTGACTCAGAAACATTTAAAGCAAAACTTATTTTGTAGAAAAATAAACTTCTAGCCTTAAAGCTAAAATGTGCCTATAAAAGCTTAATTTTTATCATAAAACTCTGATCCCTCTAACATTTTTTCCAGGTGGATCAGCAGACGTGACTAAGAGAGAGAGACTCTACACAGCGATTGTTTGCCCATCATCATGACCCCAGCAGACAGGAAGCCACGCGTCTGCGCTCCGCTATTTGTTACTTCTGAAAACCTGTTGAAAGACAGGCACATACATTTTCCTCTGATGAGCACAAGCGCAGACGGCTTTGTATGAAGAGCTTAGAGACGTAGCTGATAGAGCTAAAGTCAACAGCTTGGTGTCAGCAGGAGGTTATCATAGCACTGATCTCCCAACATTAAGCTGAACTCACTGATAGATGGGGGAGAGGTCAGTTTACTGATACAGTTATATCAAATACAAGCTGCTCTCCTGAAATCTATCACTAATACTCAACGGTCCATTATAGTTTGAAAGCAGAATTAAACAAACTCTTATGAGCTACACCAGCTCACCTGACTGAGGGAGGATAATCCATGTTTTCTGGTTCACGGTTAGACAAATATCTGTTGCTAATTAGCCTCTGCGCTGCTGTGACAGATTATCCAAACACTGGACTGAAGCAAAGCTGCAGGATTCCTACTGACGCACACACAAACCACCGCCTTCGTAATAATGCCCTCCACTCTTTAATCCTAAACAGTCAGTGCTGTAAATTAACCACAGTTTCAACAGCACAGTTTGACAATCCACTAATTAGGCACGATAATGCTCACAATAACCAATTCATGAGTAATTGAGAATTAGGAGAGCTGCTTAAAGATGAATTACAGGAATGCAGGCCTCTTTTTTTACCTCTCTTTCCTTCCTTCACCACATCCGAACTTTACTTCCTGACAGTTTTCCTCACTTCAAGGGCCATCTGGATGGAAGTACAGTCAAGATTATTTGTATAGTATAATTCATACAAAAGGTAATCCAAAGTGCTTTATAGCAAATCATCTTAAAAAAACAAGAGAATAAAAATACAATTTAAAGACCACATGATTAGAAAGAAACCATGATTTAAATTTAGCAAAAACGATTGGTTAAATGATTATAACATCCTTATGAAAACAGGAAGCCAGTACACTTACTGCTGTAAGTGTACTGGCTTAATAGATGGATTGTTAAATATAATCTATTTAACTGGTGTTGGTTGGGACTCTGACAACAAGACTGACCTGTTGTTTGCTTTTGGGTTTAAAATATAGGTTTATTGTATCAATATGGTGGTTACCCTCACTGAGTCAGTCCAAGTTCTGATATTTAATAATAAATTCTTTGGAATTACCACTTAAAGAAATAACATTATACATCAGCAGTTTATGTATAAGCTTAGATATGTCTAAAATCATCATTTAGGTACCAAATAAAAGTGATCCACAAATAGAGCTTTGAGGAACCCCATGTGTGATCTTTCTTTACCCCGATTTATAATCGCCACATGAGACAATGTAGCATCCACAGTAAGATTATTTTCATTTAAAACCCTGCAGCCTCAGTGCTGTAATGTGGTTGAAAATGTATCTGGAAAGAACTGAAGAGAGTGTTTTTCTTAATAAAGAAGTAATACATTTGTCGATTACCTTCCTTTGCAACAGTTTTTGCGATAGAAATGCTGAAAAGTTGGGAGCAGCAACCTCTGACTCGGCTCTTTAAAGTAGGAGATGAATGATGTGACAACCAAGCAGAAAGGCCGTTGACACTGCAGGAGGAAAATAGTCTAGAGACTCCAAACAGGTTTCTTACAATGTCCGTGTCATGACAGAATATTTTTTTACCAAGCTGGTAGATCTATTGCTTCGACTAAACGGAGCCAGACATAAACAGCTCATCGCGTTCCTAGGGATGCTTTAAGTGTGTGAGCCTGTATCTGTGTATAGAAGGGTGAAGGTGTGAAACCTAAAGCCTTGCCACTGCAGCAATACGACGATGGGATGACAGGAAGCCTTGACCTGGAATTTGCAAGGTCAGGGTTGGGAATTTGGGATTCTCTCTGTCAGAGTATATATATATAGGAGGAAGGAATTTGCAATGTAATGTAAGGAAGGAGTTAACGGGTGTGGTGAACTCCTCGTGTGGCTCTACAGAGTGCAGCTGCTGCCGCTGCTATAGAGGAATCGTCAACCACGTTTACAAAATAGCTGAAATTCTACCTCATCAGCTGGATGTTTCACAGAGGATTTTAATATCTGAGGGGACATCTCATCTGTAAAAGGGTTAAAAGTGTTAGTAAAGAAGCTCTAATGAAATCTAATGAAGTCAGATATATATGTTGCTACCAGGTCCAGCAGCTGGTGGGCTTTAAAATGGAGTCACATTCACTCAGCGGACGGATTGGGCGTGGAGTCACGGCACTGAGGTTTTATGGTGGCTTGTCAGCTCCTGAGAGCCTTCGCTGATGGACAGGATGGGCGTTCAGGATGAGATCTTAGCGTACACGCCCTCGTACTCGCCACTCCTCTTGACAGGCTGCCATAATTGCTGCCCTGTAACTATCTTCCCAGGCACAAACATCATCATACAAGGCACAATTCAGCCATGAGAGGTGTCCTCGGGCCACTTTTTGTGTAAAATCATTCACAATTCTGTCATAGTGGACAATTTGATTATATTAAGCAGAGGTGGGCAGAGTACCCAAAAATAGCACTACTTCAATATATTGTTACTTAAGTAAAAGTAAAAAGTAACCAGGGACAATTAGTCAGGGTCCATGGTAACTCTGGAGGAGCTGCAGAAGACGCAAGAAATATGTGAAAGAAGGTGCTTTGATCTGAACTTTTTGTCCAGCATACAGAGTTTTATGCATGGCAAAAAAGTAACACTAGACATCATCCTCAACATGTCCTCCCCACAGTGAAACATGGTGGTGGCAGAATCATACTCTGTGGTTGTTTGTCTTCAGCAGGGAATCTGTTCAGAGTTGATAAGAAAGATGAACTGAGCTAAATCCAAGGGTGTCCTGAAAGAGAACAAGTTAGACGTTATGAAAGACTGTGGAAGACGCTCCCTGTCCAGCGGCACACTAACCCTGAGCATTCAGCCAAAGCATCAGTGAAGTGGTTCAGATTGAAGTGCATTCAGGCCAGAACGATCAAGTCAAAGTCCAGATCAAATCCTATTCATAATCTGAGGCAGTAATTGAAAAAAAAAAAAAAATTTCAAATCCTTTCTCCATCCAATCTGACTGAGTTTGGAGAGTTTTACCAAAGAAAGCAAGTATAAATTCAGTCAGTGAAACGCTGTTAGAAACAAACCTCAAAAAACTAGCAGTCCTGAATGCGACAAAAAGACGTTCTACAAACTATTTATGCAATTTAAGTAAAACAAACCTCTAAAGAAATCCAAACTACCATTGAAGATTTTCAAATGAGTTAAAGCAAAATGAAGCAATGAATCAAATATATTACAACTTTGTTCCTTTTCAAATATCTAGATCCCCATTAATGAATTGTGCTAAGGGTTTATCCTGTTGCACTTAGTTTCAAAGGGTTGAACAATAATCTCTCTTTTTGCATCCAGAGCTCCTGCTTAATTAAATCCAAACTGTTACTCTGCAGAATTTAAGAAACTGGCTTTCTTCCATGACACCAAAGGTCACTTAAAGAACCAGGGCAGTTCGGTCAATTTATATCTAACACGGATTTAGTATTTTGTTACGGGGTATAATCATGTATATCCCATAACAAAATAAAGTCAAAGATTTCTATTAAGTTTAAACACCCAGAAAATTACCAAATACCATTAAATTTTCATGTAATTGAATTTAACTGAAATTTAATTTTGGAAAAACTGTTAAAAAAAAAAAAAAAAAAAAAAAAGAAACCAAATGTGGTCTTCACACTTTAAAATTTATAGGATACCTTATGGGATATGAGGTAACTTAGTTGTTGTCCCATAATTTAACATTTTATATTATTTTTTATAAAATAACAATCATACCAAATAAAATCATTTTGTTGTTAGTTTGTAGCTGGATTATTGTTTTAAGGTAAATATTGTTGCATCATCTTTGCAACAGATGACTTGCATGGGACATTGTGGATCTACATTTATCATATCAGACATGGCATCATGTAAATACAGATTTTTCAACACTTAGAAATGCAGAGATGCAAATATAAATAAATAAATAAATAAAAATAGACAAGCAGTTTGGTTGAAATGAAATTCGAAAAAATCCGCAAGATAGATAAATTACAGATTATCCTAAATATTAATCTTCTCCTGCATAGGATATCACTCTAATAAAGTCAGATTATGCAGGATAATCCAGCTCAGTGTTATCTGAGAGCTGAATCCAAAATTTTTTCATCTGAACATATTAGCAAGTAAAAAGAAAGCCCTGTTTGACAGTCACTTCACCTTACATAAAGAGATCATTTGATGGCTTTTCACATTTTATCCAGCTACAACCGTGAACTTCAGTGCATTTAATTAACATTTTGTGTAATTTAATCTCATTATAAATCCAGATGTTCTGTGAAGGCCTCAGAGGTTTGATAAAGAACATTTATGGAAAATCAGCTGTAGGAAGACCAACAAACACAGCAGATGAGTCAAAAAGTTAGCTTATTAAACAAGAGCCTCAGCTTTAGCATCTTACAGTTCAATCTATTTCTTGAAAATTCTAACTTGCAGTGGCTTTCCACCTTAGCTGACAGGTTGGATAATCAACCAAAGAAAAGCCCAGCACTAAATCTGGAGGTGCTTAGCTAAATCTCAGATTTAGCTAAGGTGGGAACATTTGCTAAATCATGTCTTTGTAGAAGAATGGCAAGTAGAAACCTATGCCGAAATAAAGCCATAAGAAGTCTTGCATCTTGGTGCGCTACAAGCCATGTAGCGCACCAAGGATGTGGACATGTGAGCTTTTGCAACTCCGAAGACTCACTGAGTCAGTTGGCCCCGTTTATGTTCAAGTTGAGCCTAATACAAATGCATGCCACACTTTTTGGATTTTTATTCGTATTCTTTATCTTTCTCTACGTGTTGATCCAACAGCACAAATTTAAATAAAATACCATGAAGTTTGTGGTTGTAAAGTGACAAAATGAGGAAATTTCAAGGAGTGGGAATAGTTTTAATTCGCACTGTGCATGAAAAAACAGTATTCAAACATAAATTATAAATAAGCAGTCCTGACACTGAAAATATGACAAAAAAAATGAAAGCTTCCTCAGTTGGTAAAACTGCAAGAAGAACATCTAGTGAGGTCTAGGCCAAAATATGGAATAATCTTTTTTTGTGCAAGAAGCATGATCTATGAGTCTTATGTTGAGTCAGAGCTCAGCACATCACTGAGGGGCGAGGCTGGTGCCGCCAACAGGAGGTACAAGAGGTGAACACCGGGAGGAGAATCCTACCAGCACCAACACACTGTCTCTCTGTCAGAGTCTGTGCCCTCCTCTGAGTCACAGGGGGATGACGAGTCAGACTTGCAGCCATGATTTCCCTTCAACCCTGAGGTGTTGGGCTGAAAGGCTCATGACACATCCAGCCAGCATGAAGCATGGTCAGCTTTTACAGGTAGGTACCGTCACAATGATATATATATAAGTGAGGCTCTGAAAATGAAGTGAGTCAGTTTGTCCTGTTATTGTTTTTTCTCCAGTTAGATGATAGTGAATAGTTGTGGATTTTTATCAGTGGCTTTTAAGTTTCCATTAGAGTACAGCTCAGAGGAAGCAACATTGTTATAAAATATAAAAATAAATGAAAAAGCATCACAAGAACAAAAAACAAACAAACAACAAAACAAAACAAAACAAAAGTTACAAAAAAACCCCTTAAAGGTAAAAAATAAATGCGTCCGAAAAACACAGACATACCGCACGATAGAACCAAACAAAGAGCGTGGGGGGGTCCCACAGTCACTCCGGGTTACACTAAAAGTAAGCAGCTCCTAAAACTGCGTTTAATGCGAAGAAAACTGATCCGACTTACCTCTGCAAAGAAGAAATCCATCTCCAACAGAGCCCGACCTCTCTTCTCTTTGTAATCTGACCTTAGGGTACCACAGCTGAGGAAGAGAAAAACCCCAAATCCCGAATAATTCCCATCCGCTTCCTTGGGGCGAATAAAACTTATTCTTTGTTGCTGGTGCTGCTTGCTCAAAGGACTCTCTGTTGGTTAAACACAGCCCATTTTCCAGCCTCGCTCTCGGTCACTTTAGGCTGTTTCCCTGGCCGGTTCGCCAGTGTCCTGACTTGCCACTGAGAGTCTGTTTTTCTGCTGTCTAGTCATTTCAGTGAGGCAGCCGGCACATTATGCAGAGAGGAGGAGTCTCCAGGAAGAGCGCACCTCCCCTCGGCATACGCCGTCTTTGTTTCTGCTCGACATAGAATTCTGTTATTATAAAAGATGAACGCATTCACTGCATGTTATTCAAAAGGACCGCATTTATCCATAGGAAATGCTAAGCATAAGAATGGAAAGCTTCTTGTGGTACATTTCTAATTGCTGCTTTTAAGGTTACAGTAAATCAGCTTTTGAGTGAACAGTATGCACTTTTGTGTTCCTGTAAGGATTAATACCGGATCAATTCTTGCAGTTCCAAAAGTAGTCTCTGCTGAGAGGGCTGCTGACTGGCAGTGATGACAAATAACCTGATTCTCTGCAGAATAGAAACTTCTGCCTGTTTCTTTGTCTTATATTTCTAGTGCTATAATAAGGACAATAGATATTGGAAAACGAATACCTTCTAAACTTTTTTCCAAATGCCACAACAAATATAATTTCTGGTGGTGAATAAATTAGGGTACCCTCACATTTAATCTATTTAAATGGCTAAAATCACACAGCCATATGACAAAAAGCGCATACAATTGAAACATCATCACTTGCATCATCATTTTCAGAGGTTTGTCCTGTTTGAATCTTAGATATTTATTTTAGTGCGTTTGTTACTGTTGAAGAGAGACTAAACACCTTGACTGTTTAGTAAATAAAACAAGGTTATTTTTAGTGTTTACCTGCAAAGGATGTTGATATGTCTTTTGAAAGACCTGGGTTTTAAGTTAGCTGAGAATCAACATGTCACCCATGTGCTAAGAGAAACATGGTGCAGGTAAGCTAAGTGCAAAGACTGATAAGTCTTCCTGTAGACTTCCTTTTGACTAATTATCAGAAAAAAATGTTTGATTTTGCTGCAATTATCCTCTATTATTGGCCAAAATGCATTTTATAAAACCAATCGATCAATATGAACTGTGAGAAGTTGACAGAGAAAGAAATCTTTCAGCCTGAGAAGACAAAGAGAGCCAAGAATCAGCTTGGTCATCAAGTTTTATAGCACAGGTGTCAGTGACCCTCCACTGGCACTTGCAACTTTTAGATGTGCCTCTGCTGCACCACACCTGAATAGAATAATTAGGACATTAGAAAGCCTCTGGAGAACTTATCTACACAAGAAGGAGGTAATTAAGACAATTCATTACAGTGTTTTGTAGCTGTGGCACATCTAAAAACTGCAGGACAGCAGCCCTTGAGGACTGGAGTTTGACACCCCTGGTTTAAAGACTAAAACTAAGAACCCTTGATTGTTTGCACAAATAGTTTAAATGTCTGAAGCCTGTCTCACTGTGAAAACTAATTACATTTCTTTCCTATTATTGAATCATGAAGACTGACTGCGGTGTTGTTCCTTTGTTCTTTTGTGGCCTCCTGGATGAGTCATTAAATTAATTTTGGAATAATTTAGGTAGGCCGGACACTCATAAAGGAGTTCATCACTTGTTGATTTCTTGATTCTTCAGGTCAGGCTGTATTCAGTCATGTATGTGGTTAGCAAACGTGAATTCAGCTTTCCAAACAAATTAGTAAATTCCAGTCAGTTTGTGATTAAACATGAAAAACGATTTGATCTTCACACGAGGCCAGGTTGGTTTGAATAGCCTTTTCTCAGTTAGTAAAAGAAATCATAAATTGAAAACTCGTTGATAAAAATTTTTCAGTTTATATTTGTCTCATATGTGCATTTGTTGGATGATCTGGAACAAAAGAAATCTGTCAGGGACCAAGTCTGTTTTCAGAGCACTGTACATCATTATACAATATCGTTAAAGGCAGCTTCCAAGGTCATTGGGTCAACAGCCTGCAATCCCCCTTACTCACATAATAGTGAGCCCTAGGCAAAGTCATTCAAGTCGGCCCCCTTCGATAACTCATGATGCATAATTGTTAAGTCTGACCTTTTGACATGAGACTCACTGAGAGTCAGTGGTTAGTATCTCTAAATCCTCAGTCAAAGCCAAACCATAATATTGGTCTGTTGGAGATTGGTTACATAAAGCCTCCCTCCCTGCCCATCTATATGTGCTGCCTAAACAGTAGATGCTATTGATCCGAGCTGAGTTATGTCATCACACCAGCTGCCACTTGTTATAATTTATGGCTCAGGTCAAAGGAAACACTCTCAAATTTGAGTATTTTCATTTTACATACAGAAAAAAACAAGTATTGATAAGTTCTCAATGAAATATTACACAAGAGTATCACTGATGCATGGACTGCAGACTCTAAAGGTCCTCAACAAAGAGTGAACTTAAAAGTGAACAAATAAAATATTTGTGGATTTTGCATGAATAGTATTATGTGGTTGATATATGATGTTGACTGATGAGTGAATTCACACAGAAGTAAAAGTACATATATAATGATTTTTGCTGACTAATTTCACTAATGAAAGTGATGTCCCATTTGCTTGTTCATTTCTCACAGGATGGGCCCCCCTGGAGTCAGGGGAGCAGTGGATTAAACTCTTGGACACACCCATGGAGCAAAACAAACAGGGGAAAGGTGGCAAGAAGGTTAAAACTGATTGAATCTCATATAATTCGACAAAGATAGACGAGAGAAAAAAAGCGCAGACAACCTGAAATATAAACACAATCCCTAACAGAAGTGATTCAATATTTATTGGATCACTCCAGCAGGCAGTAACACATTAAGGTGTGAATACGGTCGATCATAAATCCGTCTGCAGTGTTTATTAAATTACAAGGAACATGACAGAGCCAGCTGGTCTCCAATAGAAGGCATTACTCAAACCTTTATCAAGAATCTTTCTTGGTGTTATGAGATAGCAAATCTTTAATGAAAGCACATAAATATTGCGTGAGTGAAAACTATCAGATTATATATTACTATATATAATATCAGGCTTTTAGTGCCTTCTTTTTTGCCACCATTAAATGCGCATATTAGCAACAAGACCTTTGATAATCAGAATCTTGTAGGTTGTTTGCAACATTTCCTAAATGCTACCCTATACCTTTAGGGATTTAGATGACTTGACACATTTTAAATCAAATTGACCAAGTCTTGGGTTTCATATCCACACAAATCTAAGACATTTTTCATTTTCCTCCTTAAGGTATTTTTGTTTTTGTTTTGGTTTTACTCATAAGTTCTCATAAGTAATTCATAAGAACTTATGAGTTAATTTTTTAGTACGCCTGTTGAGTTGATTTTATTGCAAAAAGCTATTCAGTCAGTCGAATGGCTAATGACATAAAGCATTCAGGCATCTACTTGTGGCAAAGATGGAGACGAAAAATAATTTAATTGAATTTGAACATGAATTGTTGATGGCGCCAGATGAGCTGGTCTAAGTATTGCTAAAATTGCTGATCTGCTGGGGTTTTTGCACTCCATCCTCTCTTGGGTTTCTCGAAAGTGGTCTGAGAAAGAGAGAGAGAAATCTGCTGAGCAGCAGTTGTGTGAACAGCAATGGCTTTTTGATGTCTTTTTGAGACAGTAGTTCAATTAACCTCTGGTTAGTAATGGTGTGAGGAATGGCTTGAACACCACTGCCTATCTGAATATTGTTGCTGGCCATATCTGTCCCTTTATGCCCTCCAATGGCATCCATATTCACTAGATCTCTGTCTGGTAGTGCAGTGGAATAGCAGATTTTCATCATGGAGAAGCAGCTGACAAATGTCAATAGGGACCAAAATCTCAGATAAAAATTTTCAGCACCTTCTTGAATACACACCATGAAGAATTAAGGCAAATCTGAACCCAAAGCGGGTTCCAAACAGGTGAAACCAAATCATATCTTACAACTGAGAAGAAATGTTCATTGTGTTTCTGCACAAAGCCAAAGTATCTTGTTACTGACCTTAACATTGCTGTCTATTTTTTATTTATTTTACTTTTTTCATATTTAATCATCAACTGACCATTTTGGGCTGAAGATTTAGGGCTTTTACACAGAATGCGTGCTCCTTAAAATTGTCAGATATTTGTTAGCCGATCTAATCAGAAAATACATAAAAATTACAGTGAACATGATCAATTTTTCAGTACCTGTTGTTTACCTGATTTGGTTCACCAGATCCTGACTGGTTTTTGAAAATATTTGTCACTGGTTGGGCAATAAAAGAGAAAATTTTATAATAGACATCATATGATTCATTTAGGCAGTAGAAGGGATTTTTATGTGCTATGATTAATCTCCAACCATATGCCATAATATGGAGGAATTTTTCTGCCAAAAAACTTCTCCATAATATCTTCCATACAATCACAGTTCTCTTTAGACAAGCATGCGCCCTGAGGGCATGCCATACCTTCCTTAAGACTGAGGAATGAGAGCCAACTCACACTCTTCCCATGCTCCCCTACAAGTTCAGCTTCCTGTTTATTTGTAAAGTCTTGTGTTTTTAAAACTCCCACACTGAGAATGTTCTCTATCCCTAATCTGTTCGTATTTATGGCCTAATTACTCCAAGAAACTCGGAAAATGATGGCTGATCTGCAAACGTCATATAAAGCGCCCACATAGCAGGAGGTTTTGTTATTGGTCTGGTATTTTTTTTTGTTTATTGTTCAGTTTCTCAGAGCTGATTCCTCTCAGATTCCAGAGTATTAGCCCGGCAGTGACTCAGGGGCTTTTCAGGGCCTGAGAACATAGAAAAGGTACATTCCTGGCTGTATCCTGGCTCAGCACTAGACTTTTAAGGAATTCCCCAGCTCTATTGCTCAGCATGTGACTCAACTTCCTGATGATCACTTATTAATGAATTTTACCTTTTATGTTTATATGCTTAAAACTAATCATCTGTCGTTTTGTAAAATTAGTATTGGAAGGAACAGGTCTCATCCTGGGTAAGCAATAAATACTAAGATCAACAAATAATTTGTCATGATTAAAATAAATTCAAAATATAAAGTAATCTTTTATTTCAATGTGATCATCTCAATAAAAAAAAAAAGTGTGAAGATCCAAACTTTGATTTGAGTATATGTGTTTTGGTAGGAAATATGACATCCAATGGAAATAGATAAATACGCTTAATAAAATCACAGCCATCAAGGTTATTGGCACCTAATAAAAGCTTTGAAATTTCAGGACTTTTAAATAAAAATCAGGTGATTCCTGTCAGAAAACTGAGAATGGTTTTTGATTGTCATTTCAGCAGGGCGTGCACTGTTTAATATTAAGCTGGTAAAATACATAATTCACAATATTAATTTTTGTCACTCTACTTTTTAAAAAATATGTAATTTTTAGCTGAAAATACTCTTAGTTTGATCATTTGGCCAAAAATAATCAGTGATAGCCAAACAAAAAAAAAGTTTGGCTATCACTGAGATAAAGACTGCTTAATGCTACAGCACATAACGTTTACAAAAATATGTTTTTTACACATTTGTTAATACTGTCACCATGTCGTGACAATATCAGACAATCTGTGAAAAGAGTAAGACCTTCCACCTCATCTCAGTGCCTCGCAGTCAAAAACAACCAATCGGAACCAGGAGAAGTATCTTAACGTTGTCAATTTTAAGTACTGCAGCTTTTAACAAGGAGTAGTTCCACAAAGGAGTTCTTTAAAATTGACAACGTTAAGATACTTCTCCTGGTTCCGATTGGTTGTTTTTGACTGCGAGGAACCAGGAGAAGTATC
>CAEGAE010071030.1:0-18949 GCA_903067095.1 Girardinus metallicus | reverse complement strand
AACGTAGCTGGAGATGGGCACCAGCAACCCTCCCGACCCCATTAAGGGACGAAGGGTGAACAGAAAATGGATGGATGTTGTTTATTTTTGAATATTTAAAACGTCTTCCAGCTCCATTGCTAAATGTTTATTAGAAAGTTTATTGATCTTTGTTTCATTGTTTTGCCATTATCACTATATTACATGAAAACGGTGTCAAAACAACAATGTTATTGTTTATTGCAATAATTTTCAGACAATTTATCCTCCGCCAAAATTTATCATGACATGCCTATAAATATAACAAAGATTTCAAGAAAGTAACTGAATGAAGATGCAAAAGGAGTTAAATTATTTAAATTTATGAGATGTATATTATAGTATCTAATAAATTATAAGATCTGCCTTAAGTGCAACACAAAGACTTTTGTTTGCTGCACTTATATGAAGCAATTTAAAGTCCTAATTAATTCATAAAATCAAATGTTATTTGATTATTCTATATTTAGTAGCTTACTTGATTAAACTAGATTTTAAATATGACTCACATTTTCCTCCAGTTTTTGCTGTAAATTGATGTGAGCGTTTCTGATGTCATTTCCTGTTACATCTGTGCTTATTGTTGTAAAACTGTGTGGGACTGAATTTAACTGAGTCTATATTTTCTCTCCTGTCATGAACTTTCCACCCCCCCCTTAAGCTTTTATTTTGACGGGTCGTTACTTATTTTAGCTTCATTGTTCCAGAGCAGAGAGTTTATTAAAGTCACGATGACGACATTAAAATGCTAAAGGTTTCCCCTTCCTCACTGTAAATAAATCATCCAGAAGCAGCAGGGGTGTACTTACTTTTCATAGTTTTTTGTTTTTTTTTGGATTTATTTATTAATAAACTTCACAGTGTGAAATCTGTTTGGTATTTTATCAAAACCAGACAGTGTTTATAATTTTTTTAACTGTAAAAATTTATATATTAGTCCCATTACGTAAAATAGTGATAATAGAGAAACAAAAAGTGTTAATTTCCAGCTTGATGTTTGTTTTCTTTTATTGTGTCAAAGATTATTATAATATTATCAAATCTCAATATCAGCTGATGGCCACGACTGATATAAATATCAGACATACTTTGTTACAAAAACAAGTTGTTCTTTTTTTGTGTACATAACAGGAAGGAATTATTTCAGATTTTCTTATCAGGCTTTCTGTAGGAAGAGGCCAATTGTCTAATTAGATGCTGAAATATTAAGTTTGTTATTGTTGCTGTTAATTCTGGTTCTGCGTCAGGAAGACAACCTGCTTTTTACCCCAACATTGACTTTCTTTTACAAATATTCCTTTTCTTGTTGGGATGTTTAACATGAGCCGTCACTGAGTAATGAGAAGAATTTACACTGAAACTGAAACAGCCGAGCAAATGTCACGAATGTCCTGCTGGTGACGTTACGGTGTGAAAACATCAGCAGGTGTCAGTGCAGTTTAATCTGACGGAAAATCATTTTTAAAAATGTTATTTAATTTTCTATTTTTACCATCTGGAGGAAGAAATTATTGTAATCATAACTGTAATTAGGCCTGTTATGATAACAAACGCCGCTGGACGATAAACTGTCCAGAAGTTATTGCGATAAAACGATAATATTGTTGTTTTGAAACAATTTCTGAGTAATATAATGCAAGAACGCATTTTTCAAAAATGAATAAACTTTAAATTCTAGTGGACATTTAACACTGGAGCTGAAAGACGTTTTAAATATCCAAAATAAATAAACAGAACAATAAACAGAGTGAATTATGAAACAAAATTATCATGCAAAAAATTATAATTTTATTCACAAATTTCTATTAACAATAGAAAATAAATCTGGAAAAAAATAAAAGCTAATTTGCCTTAAAGTTTCATAAAACTTCTGACATTTTTAATTATTTGGGAAGAAGGAAGATTTCTTGTGATATTTTCCTGTTGCATAATCAACAGAATGATTTGAAATAAAAACACTTTTATTTAAGTTTTTTTCTCATTAAAACGTTGTTTTTGTTTCTCAGTTTTTAAGATGTTTTCTTCCGGTAAAACTGCATCTTAATTCTCTTCAAGTGAATAAAATACTGTAATTCTTTATAGTAATTTTCCGTCGTATAACTAACAGAAGGGATGATTGGAATAAGTCACTATTTGTAAATACTTTGTCTTTTGAAATGTCTTTTTTTAAAGAAAAGAATCGACTTGAGATGGATCTGGTTTTTGAAAATCTTGATTTTATTTGTAAGCCATGTCGCCCAGTCCCATAAAAATCAGCTTTCTTCACTTTAATCAAATCTGTTGGACTGCATTCTTCTGGAAAGACGTCCTGCATAAACGGGTGATTCATCTCTGGCCACAAAATGTTTAATCTTTAATCCTTCATGCATGTTGAAGTGTTTATTATGACACTCATCCCCTCTGAAAACACAGATAAGAGGATTTGAAGTGCATCCACCTCTACATGGAGGCTTTTACTTCAGAAACATTTTTCTGTTCGCTGCCTGACCAGCCCAGTTCCTCCTGAAGCTCTGGCTGTTGGCCTGTAATTTCCTGTTTTTGAAAAAGTCTCAAACCCTCCTGCGTGTTGCTGCCGCCGCAGGGGAGATTATGTAAGCCGACATTGTGTTGGTGCGATGGGGAACAATGGCCCAAGACGGACGTGTCGAAAACCTTCAGAGGGCGACAACATCCGACCTCTGACCCCGTTCACTCAGAAAAGTCCGTCTGAACTGAGCAGAAATCCTGAAACTTTTTAATAATTGTTGTTGTTAAAAACAATATTGTACTTATTCCAATAAGTAGTTATTGCAATAAATAATGTTGTGGTTGTTTTCAGAGCCTTTTCAAGAACTATAAGGCAAAAGCACATTCTCTAAAATCAATAAACTTTAAATTCAAGTCGACATTTAATACTGGAACTGGAAGACATTTTAAATATACAAAGTAAACAAACAACTAAATAAAATTTATTATGAAGTCTCTGTAAACAAAATTGTCCTTCAAAAACGGCTAAAGAAGCACAAGACTGAAAACTTTTATCATCCAGTTTTTGGTAGAAAGAGGGAAAAAAAGGGAAATTATGCAAATGATCTTGTCGTGTGATTAATTGGTTTATTGTTAACTGGTGTTACTGTAATGACACTTTTTAATGTAAAACATCTTCAGAGCCTCAAAGACTCAAGATGAGAAGAAAGATTTGCACATTTAAAAATAAAAAACACACTATGAAAAAAAACACTGTTTATTGAGCGAATTGTTAATTATTCTGATGTATCTCTACCTTTATGTTTGCCTTGTTAGTCTCTTTTAATCCGGATTAGCTGTTTTCAAAGAGAACTTGAACATTTAAGGTTTCAGGCGTCGCTGTCGGTGCAGATTTTTGCAGATTTTATCTGGGGTTTATTTGTCATAAATTATCAGATTGTATGTTAGAGAGTCAGGTTCAGGTTTGATCAGTCCAAGTGATTACACAGTTAATATTCCTCAAAAATGGTGAAATGTCACTTTAATTTATCACTGAATTGGAATCTCAGACCCGATAATGGCTGTTGTAGATTAAAAAACAAGCAGGTTTGATTCTTTTTGATGTGCTCATGCTGCCCCCAGACACACAGGCGCCCCGGGCAAAGAGCCGTATCCAAACCTGGAACCGTTTAAATCTAACTAGATCAACATGAAGTAAAATATTCTTAATCTGGCTTCTCCAAGTGATCCCAATCCAGATTATAAGAACTTTTTTCAACTTGAAAAAGAGGAAAAATCAGTCAACCATCTCAAGTTGTTTCGGTTTATCGTTTTGGTTTGCTACAAAAGTTCAAGCAACGCAAAAAAAAAAATAGATTTGTTGAAATGATAAAACTCCTTTGTGTTTGTCTCAGTTTACTGTGACCTTGACCTTTGTCTGCCCGCTAATCTGCCTCATAAACGAGCTTGTTTGCTGTTAAACGCTGCCCTTAGTGGTTTTTGTGTAATCCTTTGTAAAGGTTGTTTCCGTGGAAACGGGGACGCCTCTGGGAAAACACGTCTGAGTCAGCCGGGCTGGCGGTAAGCGGGACGGAGAGAAGGAAGGACAAAAGGAAATGAAAGGAGAGGGATCAGGAGCCGTGCCTCCCGCCCCTCACCTGGATCTCACCTGGCCGCCGGTGAAACACGAAACTATTTACCTCTCAGAGCAGCAACAGTCGGTCTCTGTTTGGACCTTTCTCCCCTCCAGCTACTTCTAATCTGTGAGGAGAAGGTTAAAAATGTCGTTTTCACGTGAATCCTTTACGTTACTCTTACAAAACTATTTTCCACATATTTATTAAAACTGCCTCCATGTTGTGACAGTATGTTAGGAGACAAATGAGACCAAAATTCACCGACTCTGGTCAAAAACAGCCAATCGGAGCCAGGAGGAGGGTCTTGGAGCTGCCAATCGTGTACGTGCTGCTAAATGTGCTGATGGTGGGAAAACAGATAAACGGATAATTTTGTTTGGCCTCATAATTTAAAAATCTTGCATTAAGGGTGAGATTTTTACAGAGAAATAAAATCTTAGACATTTTTTTTTTCATCAAAGAGACAAATTATTTGTTTTTATTAACAGTTTCTGTGTGATTACATTTTGCTAAAAGCTGCAATGGCTGCACTAATGTGCGCTAAAAGCTGCAGGCGCGTATCGGTTTTTCAGAATAAAAGCCTTTTACCCAATCTAAGCAGAAGCTGATTTTAAAATTTATTTTGAATTTTCAGGATGTTTGTTTGGGGAACAAACTGAATGCGGAAGCTAAAAATGACTTATTTTTTCGGGTTTCTCTGTTTAATGGAGGCCATTAAAACAGCTGGAGAATGTCTCAGATTTTAATCTGGGAATGCGTGACGCTGTGCAGAGAACATGTCTGGGTTTTTCCAGTGCGGCCACCATCGTTAGGACTTTAAACCGAGCCGTGAGAGGCTGCAGTGAGTCCAGCTGCTGCTGGAGGCTCAGCGGACAGAATAAGGTCAGATTCCAGTGTTCCAGTAAAGCATGTAATGGACGACGTGGCTCTCATTCTTCCACTTTTCTGCCACTGTTTTATCCAGGCTTTGGTAAAGTCGGTCGGTTTAATCCGGGTTGAAATTAAAGGTAGAAGGAAGTGAAAAAAGCAGGAGAAGGATGTCTGCACCGCCACATGTACTTATTAGCCTTTCCAGCTATTCAGTGATCGCACTTCCGCCTTTTTTTATTCAACATGCAGTAAAGCTTTATCTGTTTGCCCAGAGTTATTGTGTGTTTGTGATGTGTGTGTTTGTATTTGCATGTAAATCGGAGGGGTTTCCCAGGTTGAAGCTTCTGCTGCTTTGCATTTGTTTAGAAGAAGCGGTTTGAGGCAGTTAGTTGGAAAACTGTTGAAGAAGTCCTGTAATATTAGGATAAAACCTTCTCTGCTCCTAAAACTCTTGGTTTTTATTGTCAATCTATGAAAAACTGGTGGTCTTAACTCATCTCATCAAAGTACCCGCAGAGACTGATGCATGGTGATGCAGTAGCAGTCAGTCCTGCAACGAATCTAAATATTGTTGTAAGACTCGCATGACTGTTATCTGGGTATGTTTACTATGAAATATTGAGCTCTTATCATGACAAACACTGCTAATCCACCTCATTTGCTTTTCAGTATTGTATAAAGATAAAGTCAATTTTTACATAACACTGTTTTTTTTGTTTTGTTTTTTTTATCTCTCATAATTCAAAGTATTTAAAATTAGCTTCAAAGCTTTAATGTAAATGTAAACTGATGGGATTTTACTGTCAGTTTAGTTGGAGTTCGTTCTTCTAATAATTATCTGATCCATGACCGAACGTTAGACTTAGCTTCCTGTTATTTTGACATTTTTGCGTCTATTGTCAACATTTTAGCAAAGTTCACGGAGTTTAGAGTCGAGAAAATGCGATGCAGATTTGATTTGTTTCTAATTTTTTTTATATCAGCTTATTTGCTGCAAATAAATCTCCATCCCGTGAGAAACATTGTGCAGAGATAATATTTAATGTTATCTTGAATGTTGTTTTGGTTTTCTGGTCCTTACTGGAAGCATGAGTTTCGGATAAACGTCTAAATGCCCAACATAAACTTAAATTGTGTGAATAAGCAAATGTTTTCAGGTGCAACAGTTTCAAAATGTTTCCTACAGTCTTTTTTTTTTTGTTAACTGTTGCATCATATCTATAAATATCCCAGTTCATCTTTTAAAAAAAGCTACAAAATGTTGTCTTTTTTTACTGCTTATTTAAGCATGGTGTAGACTTGACTGGCCCTTTTTTTTTTAAATCAGTGAGTCAGACCTTTCGGGCCACTCCCTTTACCAGGACAACAATACTTTACAGTCTTACAGAAACGGCTTGTGGTCTGTCAGCCGGGCCATCATTATCTGTTCACTATTAAGCACTAACTAAAGCAGAAAGCTGTTCTCTCACTGGACACACAAAAAGTTCAGCATTTCTCATCTGTGTGGAGGAAAATTAATTTTTATTTTTGTGTCGTTTGTTTTCATTTATTTTGTGCCTGAACAAAGAGTTTGTGTGACATCCTGCAGGAACATTTTGGACTTGGCTACAGCGTGTCGGTTTCCTGACAAGTCAGAGCGTCTTCCTGTAGAGATGATGGTCAGCAGAAGATCTCTTCCTATGAGATTGACCTCTGACCTCTGGTTTGATTCCAGCTTCCTAACAGCAATCTGGATGCATGTTCTGCATTTCCCTTATGCTGCAATGTGTGTGCGCCATTTTCTTCTAGGATTCACAGAAATGCATCAGTTTATTTCACAATTATTCGGAGAATATTTTATATCTGAGAAAAACACAGTTTTCTACATTAGCTCTTAACTCATCTAAACTAATCTTAATTGATAAGTGACCACTTTCCTAAAAACTTTTATCGTGGGGGTAAACTTTTAAAATTTACACGAAAGGCCTAGAAATTTTTAGGCTAATTTCAGAAATTTTCTAGACGAAAACGTGGAAATTTCTGAGTTTGAAGTCAAATATTTGGTTGAAAGAAAAACTCATACATTTTAAGATTAATCAAAGAATTTTTCTATAAAAAAGGCAATTACATTTTTGTTTAAAAAGTTTAAAATCGACTAGAAAAATCTCAAATTTTGAGAATGTCTCAGAATTTTTGAGTTTTCTAGAAAATGTTTTACTTTTTCTAGAAAACTTCTGAGAATTTTTGGTGAAAATGTATTCTCTTTTTTTTTTTCTGTCTACAATGGCCCTAACACCTTCCATAATGTAGTCTTTCCATAAAATGAAGGGCTATTTTTTCATAAGATGCCATATTTAAAAAGAACACGCATTAAAAAAAAAAAAAAATTCTGCATTAAATACCAGAAAATTGTGGGGATTTTTAAAAAATATTATTAATAATATAAAAAAAATCCCCACGATGTATGTATTTATAAACTCCAGGAAGTCCTCAGAATCAACCGTCCTTATTGGCATATCATGTCTATTGTCGATCATATTGTCGACAATTTTTCGGCATTATTCTCCCCGCATTTCTGCCATTACGTCATCGTCTTCCCAAGGCGATAACTAAACGATCTTATTAGGTTTTTATATTTCTAAACGGAACCGCATTAGGAGCCTTTTTGGACTCCATTAGGACCGTTTCTCTCCTGTAAAGGGGTGGGTCCTCCGCCATCTTGTTTTAAATAGGCTTCCGACCAGTGGTGCCCTCTGCTGGATGGCGGCCAAACTACAACACAAAAAGGGTATATTAATCAATAGGAACTCATTTCAATCTAATCGTAAGTTTTCACGACATTTTATTTTATTTGAAGTAATTATGATCTTAAAGCCATATTTTACTATGTTAAGTTCAGAAATACCTTAAACTTTCTGATGGCATCAGAGATGAAGCACATCTTTCTTTCTTTGTAAACCTCACAGCTTTAAAATGTGTGGAATGAGTTGGAGCAGTAACCTTTAGACGGCAACACCTTCATGTTTTGAGTGATTATTAGGATTCCAGTCGTTGCTTTCATATCTGTGGCTTCATTTTGAATTGCAGACATGCCTGTTGAGTCCAGAACACAACTGTACATTTGTTTCCTGTGCAGTTTTCAGAAAGGCATCCTGAAATCCCATTCGTAGCTGCAGATCTTGCCGGTTAAGTGGAGGGTGTGACCGTGTTTGCGCTTGGCTGGAAGGAGTGTGTAGCTTTGATAAAGAGAGTCATTACTTAGGAGTCTTTATGGAGCCTTTCTTTGTGCCAGCAGAGAGTGAAAGTGGGGGCTTGTTCCTGAGAGAAGGGCCCCGGCCCCGCGCCACGGCTCGGTCGCCCCGGCCTCAATGGCAGGCCTGTCTGAAAGCCCCCGTGTCACAACTTCCTGAGAGGGAAGTTGTTTCAGCTGGTCTTAGCCGCCCGCCCTTACATTTGTTTGCAGACCAAGAGACTTCAGGAAAACCCAAGTGTTGGGAAAGTCTCTGAAATTGAGGCTCCATGTTGAAAATAAGACAGTTTGTACAGCTGCAGTATGTAAATATTTTTTACGTATTTGTTAAAACTACCACTATGTTGTGGCAGTACAATATGAGACAGATAATCTGTGAAAAAAAATGATCCCCTCTGCTTTCTCTAAGCGCCAACTAGAAACATCCAATCAGAGGCAGGAGGCGGGTCTTAGCGCTGTCAATCACCACTCCTAACCGTGCAGCTGCCTCCTGGCAGCACAGCCTGTAATGAAAGCAAAGTCTAGTTAGCATGGCTGGTAAACAAATGTGTTTAATAGGAAATTATTATTATTATTTTTACAGATTTTTAAATGAAGCTAAAAGTGACTTCAGGAGTTCTGGGTTGAACATATTTACAGACAAACGGTTTTAATTTACCTTAAATGCTAAATGTTTATATTTTTGTATAGTTTATGCTCAATTAACGCTTTGAGTTTGTTGTTCTCTCAGTAAATGACCTACTCCAGTAAAGATTAATCAAGTACTAAATTACTTGACAATTACTTCAATAATTGATTTATCGCCATTAACCCGATGAATGATTTAAGTCTTAATTGGAAGTTAAACAGTCCAGTGCCTCTGGGACCTTCACAGTGTCCTGGTGAAGGCAGTTTAAACGCGGCTCAGAGTTGTTGGTTAGTTTGGGGTGCGGCTTCTGTGTAAAACTGTACCTGAGATGAGGCTAGTGAGTAAAACCTCCAGAAGCCCCTTTTTGTTCTTGCAGCTCTTGCAACAGAGATGCGTGTGTGTGCCTGCAGAGGAGGCTGGTCTGAACAGAGGAATCTCTTAATCTTTCCCAGGACATAGGTAACCCTGCTGAGGCTGCAGGGGAGTGGGAGTGTTTTCTCAGCAGATTAAAGGAGAGGCTGTTTTTCTTTCCCGTTTTTTTTTTTTATTTTTTTTTAATGGGACTTCACTGAATCCGCTATGGCACTGGGAAATTCCTCCTGGAAATCCAGCTTTCCCAGTGAGAGCTGATGTTTCGGCTCAAATTGTAAAAATCTATTGTGTGTAAACGTAGATTGTATTTTTTTTTTATTTATAATAAAAAAAATTATATTTATTATGTGTAATTGTAATTTTATTTTAAATGATGATGTTAAAAATAGATTTTATGGTTATTTTTTATTGATCATTATTTGCATTTTAATAATTTCGGCAAACAATAGTTGTTTTAATTTCAAATAGGATTTGAAATTCAAAAATACTTAATTTCCCTGTGTGATTAACTCAGTGTTTGTATTATCCAACTTCCTCCAGACAGTTATTGTAGATACTGATGGCTGTGGGCAGGAAGGATCTCCTGTAGCAGTCTGTATTACAGTGGTTCTGATGAGGCCTCTGACTGAAGACACTCTGCTGTACAACGCAATATATAAGTATGGAATTTTGCTACGATTGTGGACAATGTCAACATAAAGTCTGATTCTTCAACTAAACCTAAACCAAACCAAACGTGACGCGCCGTTCATCAGGGTCGCGCTTCCACTGCTGCAGCCCTGCATGTTTTAAATGCTACACTCATTTACAAGAAGAAAATGTTTTTCCCAACATGTTTAGCTGTGGACATTTAGTTGAATTCTCTTGTCCAAACCGCCTGGAGTGAACAGTGTTAGTAAAACTAGCGTACTGTGATGTCACAGCAACACGCCGTCATTCTATTGGCTGAAACTCCGATCTTTTCTAGTTTTCCTGTGAGAGACGAAAAATAAACCTAAACTACAAAAACACAACATGTTACCAAGTACTTCTGGTCTAATTTCTAGTGCAAATATGTTGGTATTCTTAAAACAAGATAAAAATAGCTTACAGGTAGCTTTATATCAAGATATGGGAGCTTGTTTTAGGTCAGTAATTCCTTAAAATTGATGCAAAAGTTCTAGTTGTACTGGTGGTTATTTCTCCTGTATTACCAGTAAAATTAAGTAATTATTGACTTAAAATAAACTTCTGAATCTTGCTAAAAAGTTACTTGTAACTCAGTTTTATCTTATTTCAAGTGTACTGAGATATTTGCACTAGAAACTAAGCAAAAATACTTGGCAAGATTGTGATTTCGCAGTGTGAAATGGAAAATCCAACGAAATCTCATAAGTCTTCCCCACTGCTGTAGTTAAGCTTTATATGTCTCAGATATTGTGCAGGAAATAAGTTCTGCACAGAAAATGCAACAAGAACTGTGTGGAAGAACCGACCCGATGTCATTTGGTTCTGGCTTTTACCTTTATAGGTAGAAATGATACAAGCAGGAGAGAAATGTTTGAGCATAGTTACGAGAGTGGAGCATGTTGGTAAGCAACAAGTTTTCTGAGTGAGCGCAGAGTTTTACATCTGAGATTAAAAGATGAGTAATGATGGTCTTGCCTTCAACGTGAACAGAGAAACTCTCAAAGTAAACATCCTAACTTTCTGTAACTGCGGCAGGTTTATCAAAGCGGTTTTATTGAACCAGTCGCGATCGTTGCTGCTGGTGTTTGAATCCAGTCTTCCCAGTGAGGGAGCGCAGCGCGTCTCCTCTGTGGCCCAGGGCTGACTCAGCAGGAATGTGATTTCATAATATGACCGAGAAGAAATGAAATGTCACGCCTGAAGAATGCTGGGAGCGCTGACTGCGTGCTGCAGGCCGGAGCTGTAATAATAAATAAAAATGTATTAATCATCAGACAGAATATGCAGGACATCAGATTCGCTGTTTTACGGACTTCATGTTGCATGTTTTTAGTAATCGATTATTCTGACGATTAATCGATTAAGCAGATCAAATAAATGGCGCATCCTGCAGATTTAACCACAAGCCTTTGTTGTATAATAAAAACTTACATAAAGATGCTTATAAACAAATAATTAAATTAATTTTTTAAATAAGAAAACTAACATTTTATTGCCTAAAATATAGGAGCAAAAGATACAAAAAAATCCTTCAAACATCAATATGTGAAAAGTTCAGCCGTTTCTGCTTGACAACATAGAGCTGATGTGTTTTTATTTTTAGTTTAGCCAATTACTAAATGGATGACAAAAAGTGCTTAACAAGGGAAAATTCACAGAATTGCCACATGAGGAAACATTTAAGTGTTTTACTTTATCTTTAATGCAAAATTTCTATTTTTTTGTTTCAATTAACATCAAATCAATAAATGGCCTTTTTCTGAGTCTGGACACTCCAGTTAACAATTAATGAATTACTAAATTAGTTTATGATTATAATTGATTAATCACGATTAATCTGATTAATTGCTAAAGCCCTGCATGTTTGTGCAGATTCAGCCTTTAAGATCAGTTCCCCTGGTTGCGGAGGAAGTTGCTGTTTGGCTTCACGCCTGCCTCCTCTTCCCTCCGCAGATGGATGGAGGCCTGTTTGGACGAGGAGTTGCCCCCGACAACGGAGCTGGAGGAGGGGCTGAGAAATGGCGTCTATCTGGCCAAACTGGGCAACTTCTTTGCCCCGCAGACGGTTTCCCTCAAGAAGATCTACGATCGTGAGCAGACGCGCTACAAGGTGAGAAGATTTTAGATGTTTTCCACTGAGACTAATTCGGATTTTCCTTTGTTTGTTTTTTTATGTTCAATAAAATGCAGTAAAAAGGTTCAGAGGGTAAATTGGTAAAGGTTATAAAGAGAGTGATCATCTGTTGAAAGAAAAGTCACTCTGGTCAGATGAGAACCAGCCAGGCAATATTTCTGACTTAAAATCAAACTCTTCACAAAAACCCTGAATCACAGGTTGAGCTAAACTTTTCTCTTGTTTGTCACTTTGACTGAAACTCGCATCATAATCTGTTTTATATCCGTCACTTTTTTGAAAAGATAAAAATGACAGACGGGCCCGGATAAAACATTTTTGGGGTCCTACTCAGATTATCATTTGGGACCCCAAACATGTCAACATGCTTTCATTCCTGAGCTGCTCTGTGTTTAACACACCTGCTATCATTAGCATAATTAGCTTACATCAAGTTTTATGACTGTTGGTTTTTAACCTGACAAGAGTAGAAAATAAATATTTGGATTTTGAGGTGCAGAACGATATTTAAATGTGCCATATTTTAATTATTTGAAAGGAATGTCATTTGAAAAACACAAAATTTTCAGTAAAGTGATCATCTCATAAATGCCTAACAGTGGCAGCAGGAAGAAATTAATCTCTTATTATATGTACAAACTGTATAAATAATATACTCCCATGTTCAGCAGCTTTTAGTTTATATGCCTCAGACGACTTCTCTGGGGGTTTGATGTTGATCTGAAGGATGAATCTGTTCCCACGCTGGAGACGGGAATTACAAGCACCACTTCAGCCAAAGTTTTGAAATCGGAGAACATTTCTGCATTTGAAGTAATCGGAAGGAAATGTCTGCTCCGAGTGATCAAGAGTGTGAATTGCAATCTGTTAAAAATGACAGCTGGACTTATGATTTCTCCATTTCATTTAAAAAAAAACCAAACTATTTTTATTCCCGAAGGAGACCTGTCATGCAAAAGTCACATCTTGTGCGTTTTTACACTTCCTTTTGGGTTTCTACTGCTTCTGAAAACAGCCTGAGCGCTTTAAGAACCCCCAAAGAACATCAAGCTATTTTTGGCAGTAGGTTAATGTTTTTTGGTGTGGTTACCGAGCAACCCCAGTGGAGTTCCACCTGTTGCCTAGCAACCCCAGCTGTATGCGCTGTACAACGGCTTTTGGAAAGGACAAATGTTTTGTTATTGACTTACCATCTAGAAACCACTTGCTGCTTTCTTGTAGGTTGTGCAGGAGGCTCCACTTTTGCTTTTCAAAGATGCGCGGTTGTATAATTGCGCTTCTGTTTGCAGCCATTTTCATGTGAGTTTGAGGTGGGGGCCGTGGCCAGCAGCAGCTTATTTGGATTTAGAGTTTCAATGAAGCATAATAAATCACTTTTAATTGTTGAAATCCACATTTTTTGCCTCATTTTCATAATGTTGGACTGCAGCATTAAATCCAGTGAACTGCACAGATTTCTGTAGGCGTGCAACAAGATGAAATGTGTAAAAGATTCATAATGTAGATCCTTTTACCAGATGCTGTAGCTCACAGACCCATTTTCATGTGACACGCGTTTTGCTGAATAAGGTTTCCTCTTACACTTTGCACCACCAAAATGTAACGGTAGCTTTCCAAGAGACAGAAATGGTGTTTTCTTCTGTTCTGATATTGTGTTTCTCTCCTGCAGGCAACCGGCCTCCATTTCAGACACACAGACAACGTCATCCAGTGGCTCAACGCCATGGCAGAAAAGGGACTGCCAAAGGTGAGCACAACTCTTCCAAAGCAGTGGAGTTTTAAACGCTGATAATTGCTCCCAAAAATGTGGAAATCAACAGCTAATATCACGAGAAAACCTCCGATTGGTAACATAGAGGAAAATCGGGGCTATTGGATCCCGTTTCCAGCATAAAGGACGTTTTTGACTCCAGAAGCAGCGAGTTTTGCCGCTGGATGTGTAAATGATCGTTAACATTGTGTAATTCTCACTCTGAGCTCATCTTCTGCACACATGCGCCAGCATGATGCTGATTCTCTTGCCTCACTGCTTTTGTTTCAGATCTTCTACCCAGAAACCACAGACATATACGACCGAAAGAACATGCCGCGCTGCGTCTACTGTATCCACGCTCTCAGGTTGGTTCGCTCTCCGCCTGTTGCTCCAGAGGCATTAAAAATCCAAACACTGAAGTCAAACTCAGTCAACTCCTTTTGGTTGATCTCACTGGCCACAAGGCGTGCTGAGGTTATGAAAGATGGAGTTTTTTTCTGGTTGCATTTAAAAAAAACTCTCCATTCAGGCTTTGTTGGCCTGAAACCTGTTTAAATATGTTGTCATGAGGTGAACAATGCAGGTATTCAAAGGTGGAAGCCAAAACAAACAGTTAGGCCAGAATGGAAAGGTTTTGTATGAAAAAAACTGAGGATTTAAGAGCTTTTAAATACATCCTTACCATCAATAACAGTCAGTAATTGTTTCCTGTTTGTACACATCACTGTCTGTTAGTTGAGTTTGGTTGAGATCGGTCTTTATATATAAATAAAACATATTTTTGTTAATATGTTTTGCTCAAAAAAACTTTTCAAATCCACTAAAGGACTGCTGTTATCGCATTTTAGGCAATAACATTTGTATTTTCTTATTTAAAAAGGAATTGAATGATCCATTTACATCTTTAATGTATTTTATAAAAACGGCTTAAGTAGTTTAATGAAAAGTTTGAGGATGTGCCAATTTTCTTTTATCTGATTAATGATGATGCACATATTTTTCTATAGTTTCTGTATAAAATTGAGCTCCTACTGTGTTTTTCTACTCTCTATTATTTCAACAGTCTGTACTTGTTCAAGCTGGGTTTGGCTCCACAGATCCAGGATCTTTATGGAAAAGTAGCGTTCACGGGTAAGTGAAGGAGTATCTGCCTCTATTTCCGTCAGTCTTTCTATTTTTAACCTGACTACGTCGTGGTAAACATTACAGATGTTCCCTTGTTTGTAAAGTTCAATTGAAAGTTTAAATACTGCGGAGCTGTTCACACCGTAAAACCCTGAGAGGAGAAGCAGGCAGGCAGAGCAGCTGCGGCCAGAAGGAGCAGCTGGAAATGTGAAAGTCGTTAGTAACAGTGAGAGCCTTTCCTGTCTGTGGCGGCTTCAGGAATCCGACTGTCAAACGTCGGCCAGGAACAGTTCGTCCCTGCAGTCTCCCTGCTTTTTCCTACTGGTTTCGGTTTTTCCACTGCAGTCCCTGAATGTGTTGCTTCTGCCCTGTGCCGTCTCCTGCAGAGGAGGAAATCAACAACATGAAGAACGAGCTGGAGAAGTATGGGATCCAGATGCCCGCCTTCAGCAAGATCGGAGGGATTCTGGCCAGCGAGCTGTCGGTGGACGAAGCTGCATGTGAGCCGCGCTCTGATGTCAACGGAGGGAGCGTCTGACACTGCAAAAACACCAAACCTTACCAAGACTGCTCTCGATTTTACTGCAGTTATCTCAGTAAACTTAAAATAAGACAAAACTAATGCTTGGGTAACGTTTCAGCAAGATACAGGAGCTTGTTTTAATTCAATTATTCCTCAATAATGAGGAAAAGAACGACTAGTTCCACTGGCAGATTATTTCATGTACTACAACAAATGTTTCAATATTATAAGGGAAATAATTTGCCAATCAATCAAGTACTTTTTCATCAATATTAAGCAATTATTGACTTAAAACAAGCTTCTATGTTGTGCTTGAAAGTTACTTGTGAGTTAGTTTTGTCTCATTTCCAGTGTGCTGACATATTTGCACTAGAAACTAAATGCTTGGTAAGATTTGTGTTTTTGCAGTGTGCAAGTGCTGCACAGCAAAAACACAAAATCTTACCAAGTATTTTTGGTCTATTTTCCAGTGCAAATATCCCAAAATAAGACAAAACTAACTCACAAGTAACTTTCAAGCACAACATAGAAGCTTGTTTTAAGTCAATAATGCCTTAATAATTAATATATTTCACTCATAACTTGAGAAACGTCTTGTTTTAAATTAATTAATCTGCCAGGGGAGCTTGTACTTTTATTCTGTATTAGTGATTATATACTTGAAGCAAGCTCCAATATTTTGCTTAAAAGTTACTTGTAAGTTAGTACATTTCAAATAAGACAAAACTAATATATTTGCACCCCAAAAATACTTGGTAAGATTTTGTGTTTTTGTGTGCAGTTCAGCACTTTACAGTTATACACTGCAAAAAAACAAAAATACATTGTTGTTTTGTTTTTTTTTCTGTAGCGTAGCCGCTGCAGCTCACTAATAAACAACACAGATCTGATTTAAACAGCCAGTGGAACATAATTAATCATCATTACAGTTTATGTTTGAGTCCATTTGGGGTTAAATGTGTTGATTAGACATTCAGAGCAGCTGGCGGCTTTTTTTCTGCTGATCATCAGTTCGTATCAACCTTGGTTAAAAATGAAACGTTCGGCCTCCTCCAGTGCACGCTGCAGTGATCGCCATCAACGAGGCCATCGACCAGGGAGTCCCGGAGGGAACCCTGGCCGCCATGCAGAACCCCAACGCCATGCTGCTCAACCTGGACCTGGACTCGGCCCAGAAGTACCACGACACGCTCTACCAAGCCAAGGGGGAGAAGGTGGCCAGCTCACGAAAACGAGTAAGAATGGCAAGGCTGAAATGATGGAATCAACATCGTAGCTTATTATAAGTGGGGATAAACATGTTTGAGAAATACTTTAATCTCCATGACAACCATTCAGCTGCCCCAAAATGCCTGGTTGGACCCAGTCGAAGTAACAGTCTTTATTGTGTAAAGCTAATAAAATGCTGCTGTTTGTGTTTCAGCAAATGGAGAACGCCGAAGCAGAGCGAGACGTTTACGACGAGCTTCTGACTCAGGCAGAAATTCAGGGCAACATCAACATGGTCAACGGTAAGATCCGCCGAATCCAAATTTAAGCCTAATCTCTGACTAAATCAATTTATCAGTTTCTTGAAACTCGGTATTGGTTAGGAATCGTCTGAATAAACATCAGCATCATTTTAATAGCTGCTATTCTTTGCATAAATCCCAAATAATCGATTCCATTCACCCATTTTTTTCTACATTTTTTTTTTGACATTATCATGGGGCTCAGCATTTTCAATGCGACACTTTTGCAAGGCACTGCATGAACAGGCTCGTGACTATGCCCTGTTTTTCCTGATGCGTTGGCTGACCTTTGACCCTTCTCCTACAGTGAGCAACGCCCTGAGTGCGGCAGAGCTGGCTCTGGTTGGAGGAGACGAGGATAGGTTGTACGAGGCTCTGAAGGCCGTCGGAGTCCAGAACCTGCGGCCTGAGAACAAAGGCTGGTACCTGAAGCAGCTGCAGGGCGAGAGGGAGAACAAAGAGCAGGTGCACGCACGCACGCAGATTATCCCAGATTATCCCAGATTAGCTCTCCTGGCTCCTCATTATCACTTCTCCATGCTAGGTGTCTCCTGGACAACCTCTGACGAAGGATGAGCTGCAGGGCGGCGTGGACGTGGCCAACGAGGTCGCCGCCGGATACCTGAAGAGTAAGAGCTTCACACACCGACTGTTGGTGTGAACTGAACCGAAACACACCGAACTGCGAAGCATTATGGTCATAACGGTCAAGCCAGCATGACTGACCTACGACCTGCTTCCATACCGTTATTTTTAAATAAAACCTTCTATTGGTCTTTTTGTGCCGTTTGTAAATTTACACAGTAAAAATTGTATTTAGTTTATGTAACTTGTGACAGAGAAAAAAAATATGGGTGTCCATTTTTCACAGTCATATTTTCACCATTTTATTCTCTTATTTATAAATGTCCAGAGTTCCAAACTGAATATTTAATTTACAAGCTAAATATTTACTTTAAAACTAAATATTCAACTTTCAAATTGAATATTTAGTTTTCAAAATAAATATTTAGCTTCAAATTAAATACTTATTTTCCTAACTAAACATTTATTATACAAACTGGACATTTAGCAAACAAGTTATATTTAGGTTTCCAATTTAGCTCGTAAATTTTGTTTAGTTTTAGTAGCTTAATTGGGTCTTAGCTAATTATTTTGGTTGCTAGCTAAATATTTAGCTAACATGCAAATTGGCAGGCCAAACAGCGAAAATGCAATATCTATTAAACTCAAATATTGCTGTTAATTTTTTACTGTCTAACTTTGCCAACAGGACCCCGTTATTAACCAGCTGTCATAACATTAACGGTTAATGGCGTCTTTTTCAGAATCTTTGTGTGATTGTTTTATTTTATCGACCACTGAGTGGCGTACGATAAGTCACATGACATCCAGTCCATTAAAATATATTAATTCTTCTCCCACCTGTGTCCGTTCCCGTTGTTAACTCCTAACTGCAGTGCTGAAGGCGGTGGAGCGCATCAACGGCGCCATCAGGGCGGGCGTGCCGGAGAAGACGGTGGAGGAGCTGATGAACCCGGACGCCCAGCTGCCCGAGGTTCACCCCAGCGCCGCCGACCTCTACCAGAAGGAGCTGGCCTGCCTGCAGCAGCAGAGCGCCGAGGTGACGGCACGCACCTGCAGCCGCCAAACGGGGCCGACCTGCGGCGACATGAAAACTGCTGACTCAGCACAAACTGATGCTTTATAACATGAACGAGCATGACTCAGCGATTCTGACGAAGCTGCAGAGATCAGTCAGCAGTTCTTTAGACGAATCCCAGATTCCTGATTTACTAAAGCCTCGTTTCCTCCATCCATCCATTTATCTGTTCCTCCATCCATCCACTTATCTGTTCCTTCATCCATCCATTTATCTGTTCCTCCATCCATCCACTTATCTGTTCCTCCATCCATCCATTTATCTGTTCCTCCATCCATCCATTTATCTGTTCCTCCATCCATCCATTTATCTGTTCCTCCATCCATCCACTTATCTGTTCCTCCATCCATCCATTTATCTGTTCCTCCATCC
>CAEGAE010071029.1:0-61723 GCA_903067095.1 Girardinus metallicus | reverse complement strand
TTTTTAGCTAACCAGTTGGAGCTACAAACTTTTCCTGGACGTTCTGCTTGGTTTTTTGGAGCTGCAGACCCAAACCACGCTCGTGAGCCGGAACGGACTGTTGGACAGAAGCTGGAGCATTTTATTGCCATTCGTTCAAAACTGGTAATCCATGGTGGGGTGAGTAGCCCATTCCTCGTGGTTGTTCTGGGAGCCGCCATCATTGGAACTGTTTTCCGAGGACGAATGCTGACTGAGTCCCCTCAGGCCTGCAACGTTTCTAAAGCTAACGGACTGCTTTAGTAATTCAAGAGACTGAATAGTGCGGTTGATACTTTCAGACTTGTTTGCTTATTTTCTTTATTTTGTATATCTTGTGTAAAGGGTTGGTTTGTACCGTGCTAAAACCGCGCGGTTGTACGAAATGTGTTAAATACCCTCTTTCTGATATATTGGGGTTGTAATATCTAGTTGTAGCAGTTGTTGTGATTAATACCTAATTAATGGGTGGGATATGTCTTTGTGCTATGGTTCTACTGTGCTGAAAGTTATTCATGCTCTGTTAATGTGCATTGCCCTTGGTTCATTACTGACCAGTACGGTTTATTAAACTGGTATGTCTTTAACTTTACCATTTTTCCTTCCTTATTTTATTATAAGGTTAAAGTTGCACTACATTTAGATCTTAGTCGTAGTTATCTTAGCCTTGTTATTGTGCTCAGTTACGCACTCCATTTACATATGCTATTGCCAATTAATGCACTTATTTCTAGGAAGCATTTAATGGAGTGTAGGTCAGAGAATCTGGGCGCTGTTCATAGGGGAAACTAGAACAGTGGTTACATGAATAGTGAGAAAAAGCACTACCTTTTCTCAGTAGTACAAACAGTAGCACAGACACTTTAAAGTCATATCCAAATGATCACATTAAAAGTATTTAGTTTGCATAATTAAAAGACTATTACACACAAATTCTTGTACATTTTTTGGTAATTCACAGAATACTTTACTGTGTCCACATTTAATCTGGTTATGCTTTATAGTATGCCACAAGCATTGTGCTTGTAGAATGTATAGCTTCATTATTAACTAAATATATGTGTGCACATGAGTCTTTGCAAAACGTCCACAAAATAAACAGATTTTAACACACAAATAGAATTTAACATCATCCCACCTAGACTGAATGAATTAAAATCTAGAAAGTCTTTAAAAACGATGCACACAGTCCTGTCTAACCTAATACCCTAATGAGTGATGCCAGTTTTCTTGTGACTTCACAAGAAAGTTCTTTAAAACATTATTTCTACTCTTTCAGAGCAAGCAAGAAAAACAAAACATTATTTATATTTAATGGATGCAGAAAAAAAAAAGATTACTTGAATAGGTTTAAGTACCTGTGTAAATTTAATTATTTTTAAATCTCTTCAGCTTATTTTTGGTCTGATCTCATAGCAAACTTAAATACAGAGCCTTGTAAAAGTGTTGATAACCCTGGAATTTTTCACATTTTGTCACATCGCAATCATATTATTCTTCAGTGTGTTTAGTCTGAATTACCTGTAACAAAGTAATACATGGCTGATGATTTAAACAAAAGGATTCGTGCTTCAAGTATTTTCTTTCATGTGAAAAGTTTATTGTGAATTTTTATCCTTTCTGAGCCAAGATCTTGCAAAACCACCTTTCACTACAATTGCAGCAGCTCTACCAGCTTTGCACTTCTGGAGATTGAAAGTTTTTTAGATAGCTCAGACCATTTTGTATCCTGCTAAAATGTGGATATCATCCTCCATCCTGCATCTTTTTTAATTCCCAGGACTGTCCGGTGTGCTGCTCCATTCATCTTGTCTTTATTTGTAATCAGCTTCCCTGTCTGTACTGAAAAAAAATCCTGTATCTTGGTATCATAGTTACACAAGGTGAACAAAAATACATGTCACAGTGTGTGGATTTGAATTTTAAGAAAAACAATAGCCAAAACCAGATATTACATTCTTGAAAGTACAATTATGCATACCTTCTATCAGTCTATCCCCAAAATATATCAAATAAATAATATTTATTACAAACTTGTAGTTGAAAAAGTTTTAAAGGTATTTCTAATTTACAAGACACATACAGCCAGTATCTGTACTATGTTTTAAAGATTAAAAATAAATAAATAAATAAATTTTGGTTAGATAAGAATTAAAATTTTTTGAGAAAGTGAAAGCAAATTTTGACAAAGTCTGACAGATAAATACAAGCGTTGAGTATTGAGTATTTGTCAACAATATATGAAGCTGTTTATTCTCGTATTTTATTAAACTCATTAATCTGTCACATACAGAGCAGTCCTGGAAATAAAAATTATATAGGATTAAGGTGGACATTAACATTTTAGCAGGACAACCCTGCCATACAGCCAGAGCAACCCTGAGATGCTGTAGCTCAAAAACTATTTAGGTGGACCAGTCAATTGATAATCTGTGGGCTTGAAAATCACTGTCGACAGATGTGAAAACACAGCTTAAAGAAGACGTGTTTAGTTTCTCTGTTTTTAACCAGGAATCAGGCTCTAATGTGGATCATTAGAATGCAGTAATGTAATTTATAGGTTGAGTTTCCAAACAACTCTTGAGCTGTGACCTCATTTGGATGGTGGGCACCTGTGGAGGCCAAACCAAGGTCTCATTAGCAGTAAGTACCGCCCCATGCTCACCCAAAGGCACTCTAATCCCCACCCACTGCTCCTGAACCACTCTGACCTTCCTCAGGAACCCTCCATCCTTAAGACGCTCTGGGTTTTTCTCATCTTCCACATCTGAACCTGGGGAAAACCTTGAAGGTGTGGTAGTGCTCTAAAATGAGTGAGGGGGTCACAGGGATCAATGGTGTTCTCCTGGTTGACAAACCCCAGACAAAAAGGGCCTTCTCTCGCTGAGACAGGTGGGCCAGCCCACACACACCTGGAAGGCCAGGGTAATCATAAGAGGGCTCTCAGCACTTCAAAGCCACTCTGCCACCTGGGCTCATCACTGGGAATAAGAGGAGGTGTGTCACATGCTCACACACACATACACACCAAAGAGGGTTAAATTTTAAGTCTCAACAACTCAGCTCCCACTCATCTCCGAGACATAGATGCACAAACACACATACACACACGCACTGACACGAGTGGTTATACGTCTGCATGTACAGACCAAACAAACACTTAGCGCCACGATAACATGCACATTCGATGCTCACGCAGCTTCGCAGTCTGGGAACCTGGGCTGCTGTAGAAGCCGGTTGAAGCCAGCTGTCACAACCTGACAGCCTGTTGTTTTAGAGGCCTTTCGTATGGCTGAGGGGCCGAGGGGAGAAAAACAACACCAGGAATGTGTACAAGTCAGGACCCAACAGTAAATCCTTCGTCCGTTTCCTTTCTCCCAACACCGATGGAGAGATGACCAAGGGAGAGAGCAGGGAGACGTGGGAGTGACTCAAAACTCCCAGATGAGCCGCTGATGCGATGTTGATCTTTATAACCTTTCTCATATATTTTACCTTTTGTTTCATTCCTTTCATACACCTTGTTTGAATTTAATTTTGCTCAGCCTTGTTCTATAGCTCTAAACAAATGTTTTAATTGCTTTATCAGATAATCAATAAGATTAGACACACTCAAAAAAAGTATGTAAAGAAAAACTCATGTTTGCTCAAGATGAAAATGGAACCATGCAACTATATTAGCCCAAAAAGCATCCCACAAACATAAAGGCCTGACAGGACGTATAAGCGCTTCCAAGATGAGATCGTACAGGCACTCAGGAATGTGATTGGTGCCACTTTATCGTATTGAAAAGTTGCTCCTGTTGCACCAGAATTTGAATCATGACAAAGAAGACAAAGAAGCTTCGAAAGCAGAAGGAGGCAATAAAAGTACCACTTTGCACTAAAGCGCCATTGTGTGACATTGAGATACTTTCCAAAACAGAAATTTAATTTGTTTCTAGCAAAAACGTAACTCTGACTTAAAGTCTACTGTAATATCATAGCTATGTGTAAAAACATTTGCTGTTGTTTTGTCCATCATTATTCTGCTTATCTGAGATTGGGTTGGCAGGTTAACAATTCCTCTAGGGGGATGAGACATCCCTCTCTCCTCCAGTGATGCTTTCCAGCTCATTCAGGTCTATCCCAACGGGATCCCAGGCAAGAAGCATTGAATGCTGAATCTACCCAGGGTTTTCCCCCAGAGTGACTTACTAGAAAACAACCTCAAATTGAAAGTGAACAACCTCGACCAACTCATTTTGACATGGAGGAGAAGCAGTTTTAAAGCATGATTATAGCTCGTTCTTTTAGTCGTGAGCCATATGGCATGACCAGAGGTAAGAGTCACATAGCAGATGAATTGCTAAATCTAAGAGTTGGCGTTTTGTCTCAGATCAGACCAGAGAAATTCCCTCATTACTGTATCTGAGGCTTCAATCTGACATTGAGGTTGAGACTGAGCCATGATCCAGACTCCCTTTTTTTTCTGTTTCAGGAGCACAGCTTCAGACTGAGAAGGCTTGACTTTCATCTGAACTTAACACTTGGATAAGAAAAGCTTCAATGCACATTCACAGCCAGGGTTTGAATAAGCAAAGCACATTGTCTGCAAAAAGCACATATGAGACCCCACATTTCCCCAACCAGACACCTTCATTTCTTAAAACTAAATTTGCGTCACTGTAGTAAAATGCCACAAACATGATCCAAGACGAGTTCCTGATCAGAGGCAAGGGGTGGGCATGGTGGAGTCACCAGAATAAGCTAGACATTGTGTACAGATGCAAGCAATCTCTGAAACCCACAAAACATGTAGAGTGAACATCCAAACTCCTATGGCCTGAAAAACAGTATAAGGAACCACTTTTCCTCAGCCAGGATGGCAGCCTCAAAGCCCCACCTGAAATTGAGGTTGAACATTCATGAACATTAAATAAAATAGTATAAAGTAGTAATGGGTGATAACCAAATAAGAAAAAAAGAATAGTAAAATGAGCTCCTTGCGAAAATAGGCTGGGCTTATCCTTGAAGACAGAGAGAGAAACTCCTCTGACAAGACTGAGATTCACTGGTTCAAGCAACCGATCAAGATGTTTTCTGATGAAAAATATTGATTATGACAGACAGAACTAGATTCTGGACACATGCATCTGAAAAACAGTTTCCAGCCGAGTTTCCAATGACTGGCATTGGGTCATATTGTACGCCTCCCTCACAACGTTTTCCCTCTGGGAGGAGAACTGGGAGCAGGCCCAAGACCCACTTGAGGGACAATATTTTCCTTCTTGCCTGGGAATACGCAGTTACCTTCGTGACCTGATCTCAGACAGTCGAAAGCATCTGCATAAAACAAATTACCTTGTTGTAGAAACCATTTCATCTGTGCTGTCAGTATGTTAATTATCACTCTGTTTTTGTACTGGGGTGCCCATATGCACTGTGGGAAATTTCTTCTCACACAGAAAGCTGGCTCAAAATAGCCATAGACCTGGTGGTCCAGTTTGCTATACATCATTTCCCCCCAAACCCTCCAGCCTCCTCTGTGTGCTTTGAAGTGGTCATGGTTCACAGACCAAGCTGCTACCTCCCTATTTGGATAGACAGGGAAAATCGGAAAGTCACCACAAAACTCTGGGGTTACATTTTTATGAGGCTTTCATAAGTTAGACAGCTGGTTGAAAATGTTTCTTTTAGAACAAGTGATAGTGCAGACATTCATCAGCTGTCTGTGAATTTTCATGGATTCAATTACTAAATTATGAAAATACTGTAGCACTAAATGCCTTTCGGTTCATTCAGTGACGTTAGTCTATAGTTTTAGACTCATGTTGTGGTAAGTCTAACTTGCAAGTTGTGCCCACTTTCAGTATCTCAATGACTAATTAAGTGCCAGGGTATTAACATCATAGCAATGAAAGAAAGCCAAGTGGAGGTGGGTGGAATGTCTGAGAGTAATATTGCTGTTTACACAATTAAAGTAATACATCATAGTTATGTGTGTATGGTGTGTTGTGTGCGTGTGTGGTCTGAGAACACTGGTTTCCTCCTCACCCTGCATGCAAATACAATGTGAGTAAGTATTCTGACAATCAACCACCTGAGGCAACATTACTCCCTTTTCTGTTTCTCTGGCATCAGGAAAAAATGGGATATCAAGACTTCAGCAGAGACACAGAGAGAGAATGACTAGAAGAAAACTGTCAAGAAAAGAACTGACAGACTGAAATGGATTTGGCAGTTTGGATTTAAGGTTAATTTAAATAAACATCTGACCAAACATTTACTTTATCTGTCTTTTGAATAAGTTTGAAGACAAACTAATTATTTTCTGTTAAAATGATCTGTTCATACCAGACTGGACAACTGTTGCAATCACATATGTCCCTACAGCCCTATAATATCAACATAAAAGATTTCCAATGAGGACTCTTTTTTTTCATTGCTGTTTATCTCTAGAACCTTTTTTTTTTTTTGAAGAGTCTAGGCAATCATGCACAAACAGAAGTCTTTGTCTGTCGTAGCTCGCCTTTACTTGTTTTCAGTGGACCCAAACAAAGCAAATGATAGTAGTCTGGAGTCTGGAGTCACAGCCTGGGGGTCTATTGTAGCAACTGTGGTTCTATCATCACAGAGGTGATTCTTTAAGCTTGGCGCATCAAGTATTTCCATGTGCTGAATTAAACGTGAGGATTCTTTTCAATAAGGAGAAACATGTAGGTGGCATTTTTACTCTGAGATTTATTAACACAGTCAGACACCTATGACAGTGATTAACTGCATAATTGACCACACTGTACTCTTGGATAAGCTGGACCAACTGAAATCTATGATTTAATTGATTTTTCTGTAAAGTGCCTTGAGACAATATTTGTTGTGAATAGGTGCAATAGAAAAGCACTGAACTGAAACAAAGTGAACTCTTTAGGAGAAAAACAAATAAGTCCCCCTGCTCATAAAACAGTGCATAGTTTAATGTGGGAAGGATCTATTTTTAAAATCTAAATCAGATGTTGGATCCAGGAGAGATTTTTCTACTGTGGTAGAGGCTTAAAATGTTCCTGAATTGGTTAAGTTTGTGCTCCATGTCCTTCCTGAATTGTTCTTCATGTTCTTTCACTGCTCAAGAACATTGGCCAGATTCCTTCAAGTTGCCAGATTGTCATCAGTAGTTCTGTTAATTTGCCGCAACTTGCTTATATGCCCATTTTTGCTTATTCCTTCTCTGCTAGAATCAGCTCCTTGGAAATCACCATATATTTATTCCAGAGTGTCATGCCGGTCCTCTAGAAACTTCGTGATCTGCTTCTTCATCATAGAGCTGACCTGAAACCCCTTCAACCGTCAGACGGGTACTTTGATGGTTCTCTGAGTATAATCACACTTATCTGTTTGCCGTCCAACTTCTACCACAATGAGAATATCAGTAATACCCTGGAATGCGACAACTGACAACTTGTGAACTCACACTAGTCCCCCCGACAGTGAACTCAATCACTGTTGGATCCCCGACATTAATTACTTTCCGTAGCTTCAACTGAATGCCTCCAACTTTTCTCTCTGCTGTCAAATTTTAAATTTTAAAATTTGAAATTGTTATTGCAGTGGTCTGTTCAGTATCTGGTTTCTTGAATCACAATACCTTTCACTAGCAGCGAAATAAAACACAAATGTGCAACTTAAGAGTTGCATCAGAGAGAAAAATAAAAAATAAAAGATTACCTACCAGCCATAAAAATTGGTGTTCTTATTTAAAATCTAAAAAGCCAAGATGTAGAGCAAAGGGCTAAATAGATCAAAACAAGAGAGTTGAGACCTTCTTCAATTCAATATTTCCGTACCTTCACAGTTATGTATGAACAGTACGGTTGAGCTTCTTACATCAGTGTTTTACTATGTTGGGAGCTCTTGCAAACAGTGACTGTAGAACGATGCCAATTTTCAACTACATAGGACTCAACAGGAAACAGAGGAGTCCGAAATTGAAATAAGCTGAAATTACTGTTATTCTTATCTGAACAACGGACCACCAAACTGGTCCATTGTTTATCCAGATTGTGAGCTTTGGTTTTGTCTGTGAACATACTTACCTTAAGAAGAAAATACTTTTTGTCAGATCATTTCAAACTTCAAAATTCCACAATATCTGCCAGTTTGTCGTAGGGCTTTATTTCTACGAATAAAGTAACTGCAGAGGTTTGGGTGGCTGATCAAGAAAAACTCCCGAGTGCATGAGATTTGGCTGAATCTCTCTGAAAAACTTTGAAAGCTGATTGTATTAGTCTATCCCAACAAAAACATTGTTACAACACCTGCCTTTGCATTAACATCTGTTGCATTCAGAAAGTTCTGAATTGCGACTTGCTGCCAAACTGCAGCAAACTACTATCTAGGTGGGTGTCTTCCACCCTCCTACTATCTCTCCACAGGATCAGTCAGCGTCAAGACACTTCATGCAGTCTGTAGCAACATAAACATTTTTTAGTTCTGTGTAAGTCATAAGGTTTGTTGTCTCTTGCAGAGGTGCTAATATATTAGTCATGTCTGTTACTTGAACAGGTCTTAAGATCTTATCTTAATAAATATTAGCTTGAAACTCCAACGATCTATCATCTGTATTTTTCTGATTTCTTTCTACTGAAGGTAAAACGTGTTCTTTGGAGGATCCCACTTCATCCTTCAAAAAACCCACAATCTCTGTAAAAAAAAAAAAAAAAGTCAGACACAGAGACATGGGAGTCTTATCTATCGTGTTGTTTTTCTTCGTTCAGCTTAAAGAATCTCTGGACTGCAGTTCAGTTAAAATATTTTGGTTACTCTCTAAAATGGTGCTTACATTTTTCTGTCATGATGAAGCCCTTAAGCAAAAAGACAAACTCAACCCCACAGACACAAATAGAAATCATTCTCTGTTGAATATTTTTGAAGAAATGTAATTCCCAACCTTCTTTCAGAATGCCAATGTCCTGTCCACGATCTGACCCACATACAAAATGTGTTTATTTACAAAGTGCCGGTAGCCAACTTTTTCATAGCCACATTCTTAACCATGATGTCAAGCCCTTTGCTGGGCCACTGATAATAAACATGTACCACAAGGACATTGCATTCTCTCCTGACAGCTGCTCTCGGTTGTTTATGTCCAGCCTGTAAATAAATGCTTACAAGGGGGTCTCCAAATTTCCAGTCGCTATCACAGCCTGACCCCTAAGGCTGAACCCAGTTCCCAGGCGGCTGCAATGGTCTCAGTCATGTGGTATGAGTGCTGGTCTTGGTGGCTGCCCCCTGGCCTCTTTCTGCACGCCCAAGCATCGCTCTGAGTAACCTTGTTCCTTGGGGAACCATGTTAAGCAACGCCCCCCCAACTCCTGTCTGTGGCTCTCTCACCACCAGGAAGCAGGGGCCTTCTTTTGCACCTCTTGCCTGCAACACTTGACAGCTAATATTTTTCTGCCAAATCCATGTCTGTAATCCGCACTTCCATGTAGGGATCCCGTTACGACCTGTCTTGAGAAGGCCAGCTGTTCAAACAGGGTGATTAATTAAAGGAATTCTGTTTGTAAAACAATCCTCGACCTCTCTCCTGCCATCCCAAATGCTCCCTTCCTCCATTCCCTACTTTCTCTTCACCATCACTCATTTTCTCTCTCTTCCCACTAGTCTTCTCCCCTCAGACTCAGAAAACAGCTCCGGCCAACTTTTGCAAGTGTTGGTCCATTTTAAGACCTCAAAAAGCAGAGTCTGTGGTTTTCCAATGAGTCGGATTCTCCCTGAAGGACTGCGTATTAGTAAGAAAAACATCCCACATAAAGCTGGTCTTGCTATGCCGTGAGTATAAATGTGTGTTTTATGTAGGACAGTAAAAGTCCAGTGAGATTCCACAGAGGTGCAACAGGGGAGGTTTTCATAGAGGTGGTACTTTATTGGATTTACCTAGTAGCAGGTGAGGTCTCTGGTTGCCAATTTCTTGAGTTGGGCACTTTGTCTCTTTCCTCCCTCATTTCAGTATTCCAGTCTTGGTAGGTTCTGTGCTTTTTGCAGGTGCTTGCTATTTGTCAGAACAGACAGATGCTTCAACTCCCATCAGGCTATAGCTAGCTGTGACCTCACGCGTCACACATAGTGTGTGTGGAGCAAAGTGGTCTCATGGGTTATGAGTAGCACCAAAGCAACTTGCTCACGCAATAACCCGTCACTCTCTCGTCTTCTTTTTTTTTGTAAATACACACAGTCCTCTGAACATCTGCCTCATCTCACTATAGTATCCTTAGAGCACATAAATGTCTAGCTGTACTGCGCAAAAGGCAACCACTTTTGTCATCATCGTCACACACTGATGAGGCTGCAGTGCTTACAGGATATGCACCACTCTTCTGAAAACATAATACAAAGAGAGAGAGTTAAACAGCTTGGGCCACACCTAGCACACATGAGACATGTAAACTCCCCGTTCTTCGCCGCTGGAATCCATCCACAAATTTCAACAGATGTTTCATCACAAGACTCAGAAGAGGTCATAAAACCTGTTGGACCAAAATCCATTGCACACACGACCTTACACATGACTCGCAGTTGGTTGGTTGGAAATTTCTTTTAAACTTTTTGCATTAGGAATGTGTTTGTCTGCTCCACAACAGCTGTTGTGGAGCAGATTTGAGCTAAGGCCATTCTGTTCAGGTTAGGGTGAATTCATACCTCCAAACCTCAGAGGGGATTCTGCTACTTTTTTTAATATCTTCATCCTTAAACTGAATGTTAATCTAAATCTTATTGACATTTTAATCTGATAATCATGATTAGAATTTTTGTCAGCAGGTGTTTCCTTCACTGGTCCAGATTATTCTAGTTGACTAAGACAACATTTTACAAGATGGAACAAGACTCTCATATTTGGGATACAAAATTGTTGCAAATTGTTATCTTTCTCCTTTTTTAAGATGACTTAATTGCAAAAAGTGAAGTTATTTGATTTATTAGCCAGTTTCAGGTTAACAAGTAGAAAGAACCCAATTGGCTCACTGTTAATTTAGCGCAGGAGATTCTGGTGGTGGAAAAAAAACACACATCTGGACAAAGACAGCTGCGTAGAACCAGATAAGCCCTAAAAGGAAAGGTTCTGGTATGATTCAAACCCAAAATACAGAACACAACCAAGGAATGGCAAGAGTTTATTTTAAAAAAATGAGCAAGGTGATCAACTGTTTCTCCCCTGGAACTGCTTGCCTGCCAAACTACAGGATTAACAAACTAGTGTGAAATGTGGACAAAGAAAGGATAATGCTGTGGAAATTAGTAATGGAATTTTTACCCGATCAAGGTGGAATTCAGGAACAAACACCACAGAGATATGTAATACAACAGTGATGGATACTCCGCCTTAGCAGGATGTTTGGGGAAAAAAGATTGCCCACTTACTGGGGATTGTTACACATGCGGGACTATGAAGAGATGGATTCCTTGTAAGAGAATATCCCAGGGTGAAGACATCACACAGGATGAATTCTCCAAAACATGTGTACTCTGCCAAATGTTCATTGAACTACTTAAATCCTGACAGAGACAGGTGAACACAAATCCACAATCCAGAAAGGATTAGCCAAGGGAACTGTCCAGGTCATGAACAGGGCAGGCTAGAGAAGCAAAATAAATTTAGTGTCCATAAGGCAGTTATCAGGATCTTGAGACAGAAGAGGAGTTTCAGAGCCAAAGACAGAATCACTCACTGTACAAAGAGGGAACAGGCAAGAGGCAGTTCAGGTACTTGAATGATTAGGAACAAGGAACTCTCACAGGTTGTGAGACGGAATGATGACAGAAAATCTCTAACTCATTAATTGAAGATCCAGTGAAGTTAAAGGCATGTGCACAGGCAGAAACAATCAGTAATTAGTGATGGGGGAGGCTGTGAGCAGAACCAGCATTAATATGACAGGAAACAACAAATTCATGACATTCATGACTCAGATGTACTTCATTCTGTGGAGGTCCGTGCAAACACAAAGCTTACTCAATGTGGGCTCAAACCGGACGCTTGTTAGACACAGCTGTGTAAAGATAAATTTTTATGACTGCATGCTCAGTGTCATACATTAAACTGCTCGGTGGGAAACGATGTTCGCATCAAACTGTTTTGTATGCGAAACTGAGCTGGTAAGATTTAGAGGCGATGCAAACAGTCGCGAGGATGCACATGAGCCAGACTGCTAATTTGCATAGCACAGACAGGTGTGCGGTGGCTGCTCTGATGGAGGAGAAATGGGGATAGGCACCCAAGTAGCTCATCAAACTTGCTAGTATCCATTCAGATTGTGAGAAATTATGGAATTTGTCATGAGAAATGTAGGTAATCATTGCGAGTGAATATGAAATCGCAACTGTCCATGTCTGCTTTGTCATAGAATATGCACAGTGCACCTGTGGATATGGGAGTCTTTAGATGCTTAGCTGCTTAACTAAAGCAGTAAGAATCCTGAAACACTGGAGGACAGCTAATTTTCCAGTAATTAGGAAGAGGTTAAAACTAAATGCGTTTGTATTTTTAGCTATTTTCTTTTATCCTCAAAAGTCAAAAGTACAACCTTTTGACAACCCATCACAAAGTTTTAGGTGCTAGAGTTTACTATATCTGCTTAACCTTTTCACATGTCTAATCTCAGCAAGGGAGGATGTTGATGCACATGTTTCATTTAAGTTATTACATAAAATAAAAAAAATTCACTTCATCTTTGTGTTCTTCTATTTATTTATTTTTATTATCAGTATCAAACATTATGCTAAGTCAGGTTCAATGCAGGCTTGATACTTTAAGGTTCTTCGACAAGTCTTCCAAGCCTCTGAGATTCCAGGGAGCTATTGGGTGGCGCAAACCGGAAATCCCTTCACTGTGACCGCTTGTATTTGTTTTCTTTCACTGAGCTCCGAGATGGGTGGCATTGTGGTTCTGGACCTCTCTCATTCTTTCTTTCTCCATCTTCCAGATGCCCAGGAGGGAATCGTTAGAGCAGCCTTCATGCCCGACTAGCATCATGTGGATAAGGTCCAGTTTCGTACATGCTGGGATGCCTGTTTGCAGTTTACACTCCACCCTCACTCCCTCCCTCCTTTTCCTATCCCTCCCTCTCCCTTTTCCATCTGGTCACCCGGCCAAGACTGTACCATCAAAAAGGAAACTCATCATTCCCAGCGTGTAAAACCACGCAGCGTAATTACAAACAGGCTTATATGCACAGATTTTGGCATTGTTGATCTCACACCTTTTCTCCACTGGCTTCCTGAACGGTCCCCGAGGGTTAGCCAAAGGCCAGGCAACATCAAGAGGCATATCTGGAAACCTTTCTCTTAAGAAAAGCCATGATGGTGTAGTGATTTGAGTTTCTGTGTTTATTTTTGGTTCTGTTTCTGTGAGTTTCTGTGCCGTCCTGTCTTGATTGTTCCCAGGTGTGTCTTGTTCCCTGATTACCCTCTGTGTATTTAATGTCACCTGTTGTCTCTGTCTCTTGTCGGGTCCTTGTCAAAACTGTCCAAGTTGTCATTAGTCTTGTGATATGTGGTCGTTTATCGTCGTCACAGTAGAACCGTCTTGTCCTGTGTCGGCGTCAGCTCGCTTGTTCAGTCTTTTTCAGATCAGTTGCTACCAGTGTTAGATTTAGCTTTCCGCTCACTGTGCTGCCTGCTTCTGGGACTGTTTTGAGCTGCATATTCATCATTAAACATCCATCTTCACTTCTACCTGGGTCTGCTTGGCGTTCTATCTCACCACACCCCTCCAATTCATGACAGATAGAACTGGGTAAAATTAGTTTTTAGTAAAGAGGCAGGAAAATGAAATAAATGTAAAACAGTTGTTTGTAAAAAGTAAACTAAAAGGAAAACATCTTGAGCGAGAAGCAGTCTTTTATCCTGGTCAGTCTTGGCTGCACCTGTGATGACAACCCCTTGTGTGTAGTGCAGCGATTGTGTAATCCAAAATGAAAGGAAAGGGAGGGGGGCTGTTGGTGGTGTAAGGGGCTACAGAGGGGGAGAAAATTACATAAAGTGTTCTTCCAACCTGTAAATCCATGACAAGAGCCAGAGAGTCATCCTGAAGCCCCCACCCAGTGTCCATTTGTGGGGCATTGATGGAAGGGTACAAATCCAGTACACTCCCTATGAGTTCCAGACCCTGTCTTGCCTTTCAACACCAACATGCAGACACATTCTGTGGGGTATCTTGTTTCTTCTATTCCATACAAGCTGTTGTTTTAAATCATAATAGTAACCAGACTGTAATCACATTATTGCACACATGGTGATTTTGACAAGTGGTGGGAGTCATGTGCTGAGGCTTTGGCAGTGTTAGCACACCACCCTCCCAGCTGTGAGTTCTGCCCCAGCTCACCCCGACACATGCACACAGACACGCGCGCACACACCCATATATATATATATGGGTGTGTGTGTAGCACAGTATCACCAACAATTTTGAACCCCCTCCACGGCAATATGTGGCTCTGTTGTGTTCTGCAGTAACCTTTATGCATTAGTACAGACTAATCTAAATCAGATTTCACTAAATTGCTCTTACATATGTGCCTCAAAACTGCCCTCTCCAGAGAAACAAAAGCAGCAATTGTTTTGTTCAGAAACTGAAAACAGGACTTTTCCTGACAGCGTCTTCTTGTGGTTTCTGCAAATAATAATTTTAAAAAAAAAACATTGGAGCCATTAAGGCATTGCTGGGGAAGACTTAATGTGTTCCAACTAGGTTCTATATTCAGTTGACTTTTATTTTTAAGGTTTTACAGTTCCAAACAGGTTCTCCAAAGTGATTGAGACAGCCCAGAGGAGACCTAAAAAAAAGGAACATCATGAACAGCTAACAAGAAACAGATTGTCTTGAAATAGCCAGACATTTGTAGCCATTAATAGCCACTATAATGCAAGTGACCCTGGCTAATTAATCAAAGGAAGCCTTTGATAGGAGAACATGTGCATCCCTGTCAGAGCTGCAGTCCGTGTCTTAGAGTATGTTCTCTTTGTACTCGAAAGTCAGATTTTTCTTGTCCCCAACTCATTCAATAAGTTCACCCAACTTTCCCAATCAGAGATTGACTCCTACATATATAACACACAGCAAAAGTTGCAGGTATAAAATGCTTATTACTGCTTCTTTTAGTGTTTTTTTAGACGCAGAGAAATACATCATTCTTGGCTTGTTTTGCAATTTTTGGTGAATGGCACTCCATCAATGAACAAATCCCAGTATTTGACATCTTTCCAAGTCCTGAGCTCTAACTTGTGAGACAAATTTGAAGCAGTATTACTAAATAGCTTTTCACTTTTGATTACATCAGATATGTTCACGAGACTTGAGTCCCAAACTTTTAAGTCAAGTTTCTGCTATGTGTATAAAAGTCCAAGTGAACTTGCTTTGTTTATGCGAGCTAAGTGTGAGTTTTGTCCAAATCTAAGACTTGTGTGCCCGTCTCTGAGTTATACCACTGATAATCTTTTTTTTTTAGCATAAAAATGTCATTCATAACAAAGATTTTTTTGTGTAAATAAATTTTAAAAAAGATTTAATCTCTAAAGGGCTACGGAGTGTAACATATCTTATATCTTTGTTTCAAAGAGCTGGTGGTCATGTGGAGGCATGTTGGTTATGCAAAGTAGGTGTTGCATTGATTTGTACAGATGCCACTGTAGTGCAGACCTGCATAGGAGGTGAAATGTTTTTGTGAGCATTACATGCAGACACAGAGATGTCATGTAGACGCAAAATATGTTGACATACTGCGACAAACAGCCACATTTTTCTGCATTCTTTTCAAAATGACAACCATATTTCTTTAACATCTGCTTTCATATTTTGGCCATGTGACATTAATTATGGCTGCTAGAGTCACTTTTCAGACTGGTTGTCATCAACACGTAACTTGCAGCACATGTTCGAGAGTTCAAGTGAAAAAAACAACAGATTTTCGTGAATCAAGTCTTGAGGTAAATAAATATAATCCTGAATTTATTAATTATAGACGACACCACACTTAACCCTACAGGTTCTGCCACGAAATAATAGCATCAAAAACTAGACAAGTCTTACTTTAAAGCTGCTCCAGGTTGTTCAAAATCACAAATCAAGCTGGCAAAATGATGAGGATATTGGGCCAGTGGTGAGTCACTGGATGGATCAACATTAGTGACTTGTTGGGTGAAGGTTGTTGCATTCCCTGTCCTAAAAACACAAAACAAAGAGAGATTTAGGGTGTCTTGTAATAGAACACTGTAAAAGCAGCATGTGAGTAAGAAGTGTATGCTTCTCTTGGGACCAAAGTACAGGCCTTTCTAAGTACTTGTGGTTTTATATTTTTATGCTTAGGTTCAGCTTTTAAATAATCTGAATAAAATAAAAGGTACAGAAAATAAAAAAGAAAAGAGATGGATTCCAGCTGCAAAGGCAACAAGTGGATAAAATCATACGTATTGGAGGATCTTTACAGGCAACGCATCACAGCTATCTGCACAGAATAATATTTGTCATGCAGGTTTATAGCATTGATGTTACTGCATATAGAGCTTTTTATTCATTTTAAACAATAAACTTTCTTTGATAATTCTCAGTTCTAGAGTTTTTATTAGGTTTCCCTTTGAGGGAAACATAAAATTTAGCGTGCTTTCTTATTTTTCCCTTAGAGAAAGCATGTTTCAAGAGTGCATCATTTAAAAAGACTAAATGCATGGCTTTTATTGCGCTGACTTAATTAAGAAATAATCCAATCAGACAGCCATACCACATGAATGCATCCCAGCATGCAACAGAAAACAGCCACCCCTTTTCACGCCACGCACCAGCCTTACATGAGAGAAAAAACAAGGGGTCGAATCCAGAGCAATGCTCTCTTGTTTTTTCCCCACTCCATCTTTTCTTTCTTTCCTTTGAGGTGTGGATGTGCTCTTCACTGCACCCACTAACAAGATCAGGCTGCAGGGTGGGCCTCACCCAGATGGCCCATTGTGTATGGGAGAGTGTGTGTGTGTTTTTGGAACAGACTCATTTATGGTTGTAAGAGAAATGATTTTGAAAACAGCCTCACATTTGTTGGGGACGGGGGGAAAACAACGACCACGTTAACAGCTTGCCTCATTTTTCCACAGCTTTAATACCAATCAGACTTGTTCAAGGTCAGAGATGATTAATTGCAGAGTGGAAATTAATGAAATCCCCAACTGGCTCACTAAAATGTCTTGCTACGAGGGAATTGCGTCTAATGACCCAAACTAACAAAAGTGTGTTTTCCCCCTGTTCATTTCGCTGAAGATAACTTCCTGAAACAAACATGAAAAGAGCTTTAAAAATAAAGACGTTTCAAATGATGAATTGATGTGGCTGACAGGCAAACAGCACAAACAAATGTATGAAGGCATAAACAGAGACTTTACTTTTGCTCGGAAGACGTACTACAGAGCCGGGGCCGTCCCTGACTTTTATTCAGTGAGCCATTGTGGTTTCTGATTTATAGCGGAAGAGAAAGATGAGAGAGAACATTTCTCTCCAAACAAAGAAAGCAGATGTACTTTATAAGCTCGCCCCGCACTAAAAAACATACCTTCCTCTTCAGTTGTTAAAGGTTTCAGCTTTACATGTCAAAAACATTTTGTGAAACTTTGAACACTTGGATGTTCATTTTATGGCTAAACACTGCCTGCTATTTTGCCTTGGATGGTGGTCCGAAGAGATAATAAGAGCCCAGGAATCCCTGGAATGGTTTGGTTAAGTATCGCCTGCGGGGAGAATGTAATATATTATGACGATCCCTGGAAATTTGATGCCCACATTTGCCTCATATCTGAAGGGAACCACGGTGAAACTATCGCTATCATATCTTAATAACCGAAATGAGATAATGGTGGTTTGTAGCTGAGTGACGGGGTTTAAAGATGCAGATGTTAACATTTTGATCCCTCATTCACTGCTATCGGGATTGGCACTGCACACTACGAATAATCCCAGAGAGAAAAACTCAGGGTGTCAGATGTGAGGTTGCATGAGGGTATTTTGATATTTAACACAACATGATGTGAATAAGCTTACGGGAATGCTTCACAGGGTAAAGGTGAAGCACTCTAATCTCAATGTTGGCCATTTTCTTTCATTTGACACATAACTTCCACTAAATTTTAAATGAATGAATAGAAAGAGTAAGAGCTCTACTTCTGTGTGTTTTGCTGGTTTTCTATTTGTGGATGTTTTTAATCCAGATGAAGTAGGGCCAGGGAGAAAAGTGAGCCAGTGTGCCAGGTCCCAGTTAGGTTGTAAGGCTATAATTTCTGTTTCCTTTTGAAGTTTATGGATGTGTGTATTGAGCAGCCATGTATGCATGTGAATGGATTATGGAAGTTGCTGAATGCTGCTCTGTCTTCTCCTGAATTATTTCGGCTATGGGCATGATGAGTTGATCTTTGAGATTTTTAAACCTTCTTTTAACAAGTTCTTATAATAGTCTTTTCTTTGAACAGAGGGTGTGGACTCTCAGCTATTGAGAAACGATTACTTGCTGAAGGCGTAGCCTGTGTTTTAAACGAATGGCTTTGATTTTACTCAATTACAAACGTTTGATAGTGACATATGTAAAATTGTAGTCATTGTAAATTGTAAATGACCCCTTGGGGATTCGGGACACAACGTCTTAGCCAGCAGTAAAAAGGCTCAAATATCCCTCTTGCTGGAAGTTTAGTCATCACATTCTGAATGACTTTGCTTACTTCTTCCTCTGCCATTGCCAGACTCCAATCCTATATAGGCAAACTACAATCTTAAAGCAGTGCAGAACATTATCATCATTTATAACTCCTCTTTCTTTTTGCAATTAGCCAGGTTAAAATTCAACCAGAGAAATCAAAGTCAATTGGGAGAAAACATAGACAGAGCACTGCAGGGAAATGAGAATCAAGCAGTGATACTTTGTGGCCTTCCTCCTGGCTCTGATTGGCTGTCACTAACCAGGTGTATTTCTCCAGATGGAAGTAGCACTGGGAGGAGAAGGAGATCAGCCTTGTTACAGATTATCTGTCACTCTCAGGATACGACAGCTTTAACAAATAATTAATTGAAAACATATTTCTGTAAAAGTAACATGGTGCAGCTTCAACCTCATAGAAAATCTATTGACTGTTGTCAAGAGGAGGAGAGACAGCAGACCCAACAAGGCAGATGACCTGTAGGCAGCCTCCATTACTCTTACATAGCGCCACAGACTCAGTTCCACACCGCAATGATGCAGGACTTCAGACGTAACAAAGCCCAAACAGGTATTGAGTGTTTCTGTGCTTAAACATGTTTTTGATTGGTTTTTATGTAGCATTCTAATTTCCTGAAAAACAAAATTTTGGATTTTATTTACCTGTAAGCCACAATCATTAACATTTCAGACAAACAAAAGCTTGAAATATTTTACTCTATGTGTAATGAATCTTTACAAAATGACTGTTTCATTTTTTGAGATGACGCAGTATTCTCAAATCTTTCTACATCTACCCATTTGAGGAACCTTTCATTGTTTTTAGGTGATGAATGTTTTCCACCAAACCAGCCATTCTTGCTGCATTATATCCACTTGGAGTCATTTTAGAGTTTTAAAAATTTAAAACTAGTGCATATCCAGCCACAAAGGGTGAAAGCGGTTAGATGTTGTTATGGAATAAAATACATTAAAAAACAGGATGGATGGATGGATTTCTTTTGATTAGACCCTTTTTCTGGCCTCTTGTTAAAACAAGCGGCTAGAAATTTATGTTTAAAAACATAAATGTACATGTATAAATGTATAGCATATACATTTAAATAGTGTATAAATGCATATACTAAATCTTTATACAGCCACAGTTTCTGTATATCTTGATACCAGAAACTATATCTGGAGCTGTTGCTGACTTCATCAATCTGGACAAAAATAAAACTTTTTTATAGAGCGGAAAAGACTGATTCGTTTATAATAAAACTTTTATAAATGCCCAAAATCAAACAAGAAGCCTGAGGTTAAAGGTTTTAAATTGGCAGCTGTAAGATTTCAGATTATATTCTTATATTATATATTTATTTTGCATTTAATTACAACCATAATTGGATCCCGACTTCAAGCAAAAGGCTCGTGTGGCTTTAGCATTCCTGCAGATGTGGACAGGTTTGCCCATTTGGCTCATGTCTCTGCATTTTTAGCAGAGAACATTTAAAAACAACTTGAAATTGTGCTATGGTTGGAAGTAATTTTCTCTCGTAAATGAGGTTCCCAGATGTATCCACCTTGGTGTGGATGTGGTTTCAGTGACTGTTTACTTACGCACTTGGCTTATGGCTTTATGACCCATCCTGTACTCATCCAGCTAATGCTGTGATTTTTTTATTTTTATTTTTAGGCAGTTTAAGATCTAAAAACTGCAGCTCTGGTTTAGAGGGAAATTGTCACAAACCTCTTAACACCCACCATGTTGCTTGAGAGTAAAAGAGTTTGTCATTAGTTCGTGCTGCCTGCTGAGAGACACTTTACAGAGAATACTTTAAACCGGGAACTTCAAAGAGCCATCCATTAGGGGAGGTATTGCATCCTGATTGTGGTTACCTGAAAAAGAACAAGGAAATCACTTTGCATTGCGGGAATAAACATTCATCCTTGAGGTGACACAGAGAAAATAGACTCGCAAAATGAATCACAAACACAGTGACTCACTCAGTAGTTGTAACTCTGCATGACCCTCAGAGGGAAGCTGAGATTACATGTAGCTTCTCTCTGTTTAGGAAGCGGTTTACAAAATATGTAAGCTTGAAGATTAGATGCTGGATGTTGTACAGAAACAAAACAATCCCTTGGTCACATGAAATCTCAATTTGTGCCAAATAATCTCAGACAAGAAATAAGGAATAATTACTTTCTTAAGATATACAATTTGAATGTGTAGAAAATGAGATGCATAACTCAAAAGTATTTTATTTATAAACTGAAAATTGTAAAAAGACAAAAAAAAAAGAAAAAAGAATGTTATCAGGCCATTTGAATTGTATTTAAAATTGCTTTTCAGATTATATTTACATATTAACTTGAAGTTAATATAAAGTTTGAGGTTATCTGTGAAGGTTTTTTATTGTTTTACTAACTATGTAGTTTTACACAGCTGCACATAGTTTAACTTACAATAAAATATAAAAAAAATAAATGGGGTCAGTGAGCTTACACATACACATCAACATAAAATTGCATCTGTTTATTATTAGTCAGATATTAAGTATATACCGTACAATGACTTAAATCTAAAGCTACCTTCTCAGTTCCATGAGCTATATCTTGAAATGCTCATCTTGAATTCTTTTGGTGTTTGAAACATCACCTTGGAGGAAGCATATCAAAATCAGCATAGCTGTGTTAGATCTTGTGACATGTGGATATGCCAACCCCTCTGCCCACATGTGGAGATGGCTGATCAAGGCGAGTCCAGATAGTGACCCTTGAGCTGTGAAACCCCACGCATGGCAGGATGCAGGACTGCAGCGATAGCTCAGCTGTGTACTGATGGAAGGAGAGACAAACAGATTAAAGTAAGCTGATTTCATAACTTGATGCATAGTTTCGTCCAGGACAGAAACACACGAGATGGAAAAAAACTGCAAAACAAACCAGATGAAAGAGGCTGACGCATGTTTTCGTCTTAGCCACCTTGATTCATTTCTACATTTGGGCAGGAACGTGAATACACACACACGTCATTTATGTGAAATATGAGGGTCTATTCATGTTGGGTTTGGAAATTCAGTGAAGCTGGAAAATAAGAGCTATATTAAAATCAGTTCTTTGCAGAGATATTCCCAACACATCAAAATGTTAACATTCACAATTCGGGCAAGATATACTAGCAGAGTTGCTGAGAGCCTGATCTTAATCTTTACTTTTTTGTCCTTTGCTCTTTCTCACATCTCCAGGAGATGCTCTGTTGTCACGTAACAGTTTTTTACACTCTACTGGCAAAAATGTCATTACTGGAGATCAATCTCATATATCCTGTCAGAACAAGTGGATAGACAGTCCACCTAATCTTTGACAACAGGGTGTATGTGATGCGTTTAGAAGGTTTGCACAGATTCACATTTATCTTGACAGGAGATAAACTGCAAGTGTTGCAGCAGAGTCACTGGAGTTCACTGCCACAATCAAGACCACATCAGTGTCTGCATTTGTCAAGATGTTTCATGTGTAAGATTTTAATCGAAACAAGGTTTTGATGCTGCCAAGACACAGTTCAAATTGGGAAAAATATCCAAGGGTAGGAAAAAGGCTAATTTGACAATGTTTTTTTTTGTTTTTTTTTTAACATGAAATACAAGTAGACTGCAATAAATTACAATACAATTATGAAGTCTGTTTATTGTAGTAAATTAGTTTAAATAGTAAGAAGTTACTCAACAAGATTAGTTCCACAGTAATGTGCTTCAAGCGCATATTTCTATTAATTTTGGTTATTTTAACTATAGCTAAAAAAAAAGCAAATTCAGGTAAAAGTTGATAATATAAGACCATTAAATAGATGTTTTAGATGCAGAAATTTGCTTTAACCTTCACAATTATTGTAAAGACATCTGATTTTACAGTTGTGTGACAGATACATATTGACAAGAGGGGGAAACATTAAAAGGCAACTACCAAAGAGAAGTGGGAAGCCCAGTGTGTCACAACCCTGAGGTTTTGGTTAAAAATTATTTTTCATTGATAATCAAATGATTTGAGATGCACTTGCGTACAGAAAGCAAACATGTCTCCCACTGGTTGTTTGTGTCATGGTTTTCTGTGACTTTTCAAAATGCAGATGGGACGACTTAAACCTTACAATGAAGGTTTTGCTTTATCAAATGACGAACTTACAAATATGAAAGACACAAGTGGAACCAGAGGCCAGTGGAAACCGGTGGTGAGACAGGGGCAGGTAAACAAACATGGCTAGAAAATGAGCGACCTATCAAAGATGTCAATGCAGGGACAGTGATTTGTGATATATGAACCAGGTTAGTAGGGCCTTATAGCCAAGACAAAAAAAATAACACATAGGAGTCTAACAGAACACAAGAGGATCTTACCAAACTAAAGACCAAAGTTTAAAACTGAAATAAAAATGTAGTGATATCAGTGGTGTTGGCATTGCCACCTGTACATTGTGTGCCTAGACGTGTGGGGGTGTTAGCACCAAAGTTGGTGGAGTGAATATTGTGTTGGATTTTGTAGATGCTACCACCAGCATGGTCCACATTTTTCAGGATGACCTTGGATTTCTTTTACTCTTGGCACAAATCAGACTTGTCAAGCTGGTACAAATTTTGCTTGCTTGGAAATTTACCTTAGCATTGGATAGACTTGATTTAAAAAAATATATTTTTAGCCACTTAATGTCATTTAGGGATTGCCTTGTAGCTCTGTACATGTTGCATCCACAGTGCAACATGTCAGGTCCTCCCTGAGGTTTTCCTGTTTTACCCGTACTTTGCCTCAATCCAACTGCTGATAGCTGCTGTTTTTCACCTGCTGAGTCAATGGAAACATCAGCTTGATGCTTTCTCAGATTAAAAGGGACATTGTTGAGAGCAAATGGTGTACCAAACTAACATACATAATCCCACAACTTTCCCTTCACAGTGGCACTAAACCAGTCACTGCAGTGTAAGCTGAATGAGCTTGAGGTCATTCGGTAAGTTATAGGAACATGTCAGCTCCACCCACCCCATGTACATCAGATTTATGGTATTTAAACATAAAGTGAAGCGTAATTACGCAACAGTGTGTGATCTCACTGTTTAAAAGGTGTGGACTTAAACTTTGGGGATTTTGCTAAATCATGAAGCCATTTAAGCAGTTCACAGAGGTATTACCCTTGACATAGCTGTAGCCGCTGCCAGAAAACTCAGTCGTTTACCGTAAATAGCCTGGAGTTTTATGTGTGAATGTTGACACATATACATGAGGTTAGCATAACTCCTATGGTGACGGAAAGACAAAATCTCATAAAACAGACAGCCAAACAAACAGCAACAAACTAATACAAAAACAAACATGTTAGGGGGGAATTATGGAAACCGACAATGTAAGTATAACCTCTGCAGAGTGGGGCGTTGTGCAGCCTGCTTCAGTCCAGAGTGGGTGTCTCTGTGCATCTGAAAGTGTTTATGGACTGACTGTGGAATTCATTATGGAACATTTGAGAACACTTGCATTGATAGTGATGGTTCTGGGTCCACGCAAGGCTTCTAACTTAGGCAGTCCAGAGTCGGCAGGAAGATGAGCATCATAAGGACATGTGGAGAGAAGCAGAAAGTTTCGTCTCCACCCTTTTCCTACTTTTGCCTCCAAAGCAGATGTGGTCGAAAGGAAGGGAGGAGGAAAAAAAAATCACTATAAAGTTATAATTATCCACATGAATGCAGCCCAAATTTCGGAAACCTGCAGACACATAAACATGCACACTAAATATACTCCACCAAAGGGTTGTTGTATTTGCATACTTCACCTGTCTATATGTTCAGTGAAAAGTATTCATGAGGATTTTCAAATTTTCTAAATTTATAGCTACAGCTTTCAATGTATTTTATGGGACTTTAAAGTGACACAACAGTGCACAATTGTGAAGAGGAAGGAAAGTATGCATGGTTCCAACATTCATATGCTTTTGTATTCGGCTCCTCCAAATTTGATACCACTGAATAGAGTCCACCTCTGTGTGATTTAATCTTAGTGTGTAAATTTAGCTACTCTCTGAAGGCCTCAGAAAGTAACTGAGGCCTTCATTTGTTCACTAATGTTACAGAACATTAGTGAACAAAAATACCACTGACAGGTAAGGGGGAAAAAAACTTGTACAGCAGCTTAAAGCTGGGTTAGGTTGTGCAACAATACAATTGAGTCTTCGTCCAAATACTGAAAGAGTATGGCATGACTGAAATCCTTTCAAGACATTCCCGTCAAAATGAACTGACAGGCTGGGCAAGGAGAGCAAAGAAGCAGCAAAGAGGCCGATGGAAAAGATGGAGGAGCAGTAGAGATCTACCTCTCAGGCAGGACATTATATCAAAAGAACTGCTGTTAACGATATAGTCCGAACATCTGGCCTTTCTGGAAGAATGGTAAGAAAATGGCTATTGCTGAAAGAATAAGAAGTTGCCTTCAGATGTAGTGCTTTAGGTAGGAACCTTGATCTCAATCTCTTTCATAAATTTTAACTTACTAATTTCTTAGTTTGCTTTTCCTCGAATCCTTCAAATTTTACACTCGGGAAACAGCAAACATATAGCAGAAAGTGCTTTGGTCAGATGTTCTGACCACAAGTAGACTTTCTAGCCTATGTGTAAAGCATAAGTTTGGTAGAAACACTACATTTGCCCTTGAACACACCATCCTTTGGTGGCAGCATCATATTGAGGGGATTCTATTTTGCAGGAAAAGAGGTATAAGACTCAAAGTGGTGCCCTTCAGCAAAATAGGGTTCCACAGAATATTGATTATAAATACTGACCAAATTTTATATTTATTCATTTATAAAATGTTTGAAAATACATATTATTTAGCTTCCGCTTTAAAATGACACATTACTTTGTTTGGCTTACCACATAAAATCCCAATAAAATATTTAGATGTTGTTGTTGGTTGTAATGTGATGAAATTACACCACACAAGGCTGTGAAACCAAAAAAGTCATACTAAATTCAGAAATATAAGAAAATCCTGCCTTGAAGGCAGACAATGTCCAGGACACAACTCCAACCCAAGCTCAACATGTTCATTAGCGGCTAATGCTTGCTTTCAACTGGTTTACATCAAATACATTTACCTACTTACAGTATATTTACCTCAAGGCATTTGCAGAGATAACCAAATATACAGTTAAACTCAGGAATGTCCCCTGGAGCTCCGACGGACATTCGGCGCTAATTGAAGTAGCATACAGGATAATTAGGGTTTTGAAGGTGGCACGGTTCGTGATGAGGGTTGGGAGAAATCAACTCGCAAAATCCACTCCCTCTTTAACACCTCACCCAGAGGAGCACACTAAAGATTCAAGCATCGTCTCTCAGATGTCCCACTTCCTCTTGTAAATTGCAGGAATTCTTTCATGTTACAAGTGCTTTTTGGTTTATGGCCACGGCACTTGAGAGTGGCTCTGTAGAGGCCCACAGCTCACAAATTTCTCCAGTCGCCCCAGGATTTTAGGCCGGTGTGTGCGCGAGCACATGTGGGTGAGTTCACTGAGGGTGTTAAGGGGAAAGACAAAGAGGGAGGAGGTGAATGTGTGGGCATTATCCTTCTTTGCTTGCTGCTTTATTCATCACTTTGTTGTCCCAGCTGTGAGGAAAACCACACTGTGGTGAATCCCTTTTGAAAAGTCAAGATGATAAGAATTCCTGTATTGAAGTGGCACAGCCCACACTTCCTTGGCACATGGGCTACTTCCTCTCAGACCTGGTCTTGTGGTAAACTGGTGCTGTGACACTGGCCTGAGGTTTCCTCCCAAAACACATCATGTCCTGCCTAATCGCATTGTGCTACACAAGACTGTGATGTCATACTTGCAAACCAGAAAGGGGGGGAATCTGTCTGACCTTGGGGAATAATGATCGGTGGCATCCAGCGCTCTAATTAGGCAAGTGGATGTATGGTCCACAATGGCAGCAACCAGAAATGAAAGGTAGCTCTTCAAAAAAAAGCAGCCCTCTTGTAAAAACAAAACTCTTCACCAACATTTAAGCTGCGAATATCTTTATCCCTCTTCCACTTCTGGGATTTCCTAAACTGACTGACCTCAGCCATTTTATGTCTTTGGCATCTTTTCCGCATAGAATTCATCATATGTCCCGCAGACCACTGAGGCTAGACAACTGCCAGATGGTGGATCTATTCGCCTCCCTTTAACTTCACCCTCCACACCAGATATGGCAGGCAGAAAGACAAACTCCGGCACTTGTTCAGAAAAACCTGTGCTTTGGATTTGCTTCTCTGGTTTTTATGCTCTTCGGTTCAGTGAAATGCTGGGTTTGATTCAGGTCCGTACTAACAGGTGCAGCTGTGCCACAAAGGTAATATCAGGGCAGAATGATGCATACTCTCCTCTCTTGCACTACTCTTTCTTTTTTTGTGTTCTCTCTGAATTGTTTGTGATCTCTCGTCCTTTCTTGTGTGCCAGTGCACCTGTGCTCAGCAGGGAGAAGTTGAAAAATGAAAGACATTAAAACAGACTTTGAAAACATCGGTGTCCATAATTTATCTCTCCTAAATCTAATTTCTTTGAGTTTAAAAGAATTTAGCTCGTGCATTCATCAGGGCTAGGAAAAACGTACTGCTGGTGCTAATTTTGTCAGGTGCATTTGAATTTGAGCCCTTGCTCAGTTGTGGAAAAACATATCCTTGTTGCAAGAATGATTGAGTTTTTGGAGGACTATGAGTAAGAAGCTGTGTGCTGGAACCCATCTGTTGCCAACTACCCAAACAAGATAAATCAAAACAGGTGTTTCGATATGTCAGCTGCTGTAACACCAGGGCCAGATGCTTTCCAGGCAGATTCCATACCCTGCTGCTTAATACAAAAACAACAAAAGATCTAATTGAATTCAAGATGTCAGATGTAGTGCTTTAGGTAGGAACCTTGATCTCAGTCTCTTTCATAAATTTTAACTTAACACTTACTAATTTCTTAGTTTGCTTTTGCTCGAATCCTTCAGATTTTACACTCTTAGGACCACTTTACTAAGCAGATCTTCTGAAATAGTTCAATCTAAAGTGATTAAGCAAGAAGTTCAGTTCCTATTCAGGAAAATTTTACCCAAAGTGTAATGCTGCCAAAACCATATTTTCCTGTAGATACAGTGTTATGTAGGTGATGTGAGGATCAGAGATGTTTCAGGTTCTGTTTCTGAACACCTGACCCAAATGAATGATTAGGATCCTCCAGCTCTTGGAGGATTGGTGAGGACTTAACGCAATGATTTGAATGAGTTGTGCTGTAGCAGGGACACATCTGAAACATGCAGGCCAGTGGACCCTGAGGACCTACAGTGGGGACCGTTGCATTAGACCATAACACATTCCTCATCAAGGCTTGGGGAGAAATTCATGAGGTCTGTATGTGATATTTGGAAGAGAACAACAACCTCTAATCCTACTTCTTAGTGTATACATATGGGGAATTTTTATTTACTTTAATTTACTGAAGTTAGGAAGTTTTCCTCTGGCATGTGTCTTTACTGTGTTTACAACCGGATAACCTTATTAATTTACTCCTTTAGGACAAACACACTTTGTGCTAGCTACAGATTTAGATTTAACATGAGTTTAGCTATGGATCTTTTATTCAAAAATCTGTTCCTTGAAAACAGAACAGTGTTAAGAATTATTGCTAGGTCTCAGCCATAGAGTGGCACAGATTTTGACAGAAATTATTAAACTTAACATAGATTACGGAGACCAGTTTTAAGGATATTTATTTTGAGGTTTGGCAGTAAAGGGTGAATGTTTATGCCTTGTAGTTTCTCAAGTGTAATGACACCCAATTCCTCCAGATAGAACAAAAATTAATGACTTAAAGACATAACTAATGTAATTTAAGATCTGAAATTGAAAAACAGTGAGAAATATAGCCTTTTTAAGGCTTATATTTGAGATAAATAAAATTAAGACTTTCTCCAGACTTTTCAGTCACCCAGAATTAATAGCTCTATTATTCTAAAATTTTAGAACGTTTCTTAATGTTTCCACCAAATACTTGTTTTTAAATCCAAACAAAGATGATTTTTATGTGGAGTCTGTCTTTTTCTTCTAACATTGTTATGCCTCCACCGTACACTAACATTCCTTCCCAGGCTTTCTTTCTACTGAATAATCTTGTGTACGGTCTGGAGTGAATCATATCCATTTGATGTCAATTCCAAAACCTAAACAGAACCAATCTAATCTCTGATTTGACAAGACGGACCAAAACAAGTCAAGTTGTTGTGATGTAAAGTAAAAACGTGTGCTGCTGTGGCTTTCATTGCAGTGCTTATGCAGGCGTTGTGTCACTGTAGTCATACTTCTGTCATACAGATACTTTCTGAAACACTTTTGTCTCTGCTTATTTAAGCCATACTTCCAACTGTATCAACAAAACAGTCATGCTATCCTAAAAGATGATGCACGTGTTGTTTGTCATTTTGCTCGTCACTCCATCTGTGTATCAAATTCATTTTTATTTTTTTTTCATATAAATTTTCTTAAATTTTACTTTCATTTCCAACCTAAGCCCTAATGTGCAGAGTACCTAAAAGGAAGAATTCTGTTTAATCAAGAAATAATTCACAGCCAAATATTTTTGCTAAAATATATATTTTCTTTCAGCTTTTTCAATTTTTAAATAGAGATTTTGTTCAAAAGAAGAAAAAGAAAAAGACAACAACACAGGAGAAAGAAGAACAGAGATATTGAAGTGGAGATTTTTTTTTAAGAAACAATTTAGCAAAAAACTGTGGGCTGGATATTGATATCTGTGGATAATTGCAAATAATGATGCAAAACCTACTTTGCAAATGCCACTCTTCTTCTCTGTGCAAAAACAACACAGCAAGAATCAATAAGTTTTAGATTTTTATCCCAAATCTGTCTCACTTTGTCACAACTTTTGTTCCATTAAAATCCCAAAGTGTGATGATGAGCTTAACGACAGAGGGTGGAAGGGTAAACGATTTCAAAGCCAACAAAAGTTAAAATAGTTTAGGCTTGAGGGGAACTTTTTGGCACAGTTCTCAGACTCAAGACACTTAACACTTTACCTAAAAAATAAATTGATATCATTGAAAATAAATTGTGTTCACTATGTTATGTAAAGTCATGACTCGGATGACAATGTACACATACACCAACCACAAAAAACAAAGTCTTATATATGAACCAACCGTGAGCGTGGGACATCAGAGTGGTGTTGGTGTCTTCATGGTAGAGTCATCACAATTGCGCTGTTGGTTTTATACTATAAGTTAGTCAATGTCACTGTGATTGACGGAACTGCTGCATTTTTCATCGGAATCCCATAGATACACATGCATATTTTTTTTTAATGGGAGAAAAAATCAATGCGGAGCATTATAATCAGGGTCTGAAATAAAAAAAAATTAACAAAAAAACATCTGAATTACTTAAGGTAAGAAACTCAACCTATTCTAAACCAATTGTCTTACAGAAACATTATGATTTATTTGTTTCCTTTTTTTACTCTGGTCTCCAATTCCCATCTCCTACCCGTTATCCCGGATTTGATAGCAGCCTCTCTGCTTGTAAGAGTTACAGTACCCAGCCCATAATGCGCTCCAGACGGCCTGACTTCCTAATGACTGGTTGTGCTCCAAGCCTTTCCGGGCATGACTGTGGCCGCGAGCCTCACACAAACACACACAGATGCAGGCACCACATGTTGACCAGTCAAACAGTTTCCTTTAGCTATTTGTCTTTCTTTAAATAATCGTTATACTTATCCTTTGTTTTCCTCTTTATCGCATCACACCACAGACTCAAGTATTCCCTTAACTTGCCTCCCATAAAAGGTTTTTATAGATTATCTTGCATATTAGGTAGCATGAGGTGAACATATGGCAGAAGTTTGTGTGAATTAAAGTCAACATGAACGTGTGTACATCATGTCCCAAATGCAATGGATGAATAACTGTGAATGTTTTGGAAACCCCCTCGCAGTGTCCAATGCTCTGAGATAACCTGCACTCAATTAGTATGGTATCCTTCCCTACGTGTCCTCAGATTTATGCACAACATCAGAACCATAACAAAGAAAAAAAATGTTTCTTCCTTAACTAACGTCCGTCAAGTACTCCAAGCCAACCCACCTCTGGGAGTTCTGCTCCTAGATATAGCTCATTTTCATGGCCTTTCTGCGGCACCGCAGCAGGGGCTCTGACCGTTGCCAAGACAACCGTTCTGTTTGTTTGGTGTGACTCCACATCTCCTTTTTTTTATTACTAACCAAAATATTTAGCTGTAGACTTTCACAGTTTTTCCTCTTTTTGTATGTCCTCACAAGGCGGTGACTCACTGCCATGGCAACAAATTGCTGCGAGGAAGTAACACATGAAAAATTTACAACTTTGCAGTCGTTACCGGAAAATCCAGGGAAATACACACACCCCAACGACAACGAAATTAACATTAGCTATAGGTTGAAACTTTTTACGTGAATAAAAGTAATGAAATCAATGTTACTCTGTCATATAATGATGTAAAACAAGCCTGGTTATGTCTGAGTGGCCTGTGCATTAACATAATGAAAGAAAAGGAGTTTGATTTATTCTCTGATTTCTGTTCCTTTGTTTAAGCACCTTTACCTCTAAAGGTTCATGTAACAGTGACCACAGACCATTAATGTGCCTGTGGATGCTGTGTTTGAGGAAAACACTTCTTATAAGGAAATGTGGTGTTTTGGTGCGATTTTTACCACTCTCTCCAAACCATGTACCTATTTTTCAAAATAAGTAACTGGATCCATGACTGCTTTTTTTCTTCAGTGTCTGAGCTGAATGAAGGACAGATTGCAGATTAGTAGTTTGTCTTCACTTTCATCTTAAAATTAGTTTTAAGATGAAAAACAAATTTCATCAAAATGTGGAGAGAAATCTAAATGCACATGGCTTATACACTTTGAGTGATATGAGATGAGACAAAATGAGATTAACATTTTGACAGCAACATTGTTGCACTGTAGCTAAGTCAACCCATATTAAGTACAGACTAAATTGATATGGAAAAGTGACAATTTTACCTATATCCATTCACTTGCGCTATGTTTTACTCAAGCATTACAGAGTTGACTGATCTAAGATATCCTGATCACGCAATTAAAATAACTGTGTGAAATACTACTGGTTTAGTATTTCTTCTAACTCAGTAGAAATCCTGGGTTAAAATCAGAGTGGAAATGACTACCTGAGTGCAGAGGGAATTGTTCTTTTTTAATTAAAGTTGTTCACTCATTCATCACAGTGACTAATTACAGTGAAACCTGACCACAGTACTTTTAAATTATTGTGTAGGATGCAAGTTTGTTGGATTTCTAAGCTGCAACATTTAGACATGTCTCCTGCTTTTATTCACCTCACTAGACACATTTCTGAGTTATAAACTCAATATGCTGATGTATACCTATTATTATCTCTTCTTGACGGGCTATTTTTTGTGCAGTGAGCTCCTTCTTAGGCTTTTGGTATGTAGCCTCATCACTCCTCTGCAAATTACGGTTGTATGTTCTGACGGTCTTTAATTTTATCCTTCTTCTCTGCTCCATTTTACATTTAACTTGTCTTCAAACATGGAAATGAATATAGCTATTCCCTGCAACAGTCTCAAATATGCATCTTTTAGAAAAGTATGAAAATTTGTGTCCTTTATTAAATTAACTTAAATCAAACTTTTCAAACACTCATTCTCATTTGATACTTTAGCCATTTTTGTTGTTTTAATTCTGTTCTGCTGGTTTTTCTGGTTATTGTGAATACCCAGCAGTTTGCTTTTGTTTGGCCAATGAAGCTCCCCGACAAGCCTTAGCCAATAAATATCCACTGCAAGCTTAAAGTTTCCCTTTGTTTTTAATTTTTTCCACAAGTTTTTGAACATTGACATTCAACATGAGCCTTTCCCTTCTGGGGTTTATTACTCTGTACAAACATAACCTTATTTTCTCAATTTAAGCCCATCATTTATTTGATCATGTGAGGCCTTTGCCACAACATACAAACAGCATAACTCAGTGCATTTAATTTTCCTTGGCAGAACAGTTTGCAAAAAACAGTTTGATGTTGACTCTTGATTTTCATTCTGATTTCAGCTGGAATAAATTAAATTTAATCCTTAAAATAAAAGTTCACGAGATAAGGCCCGAATTATTTTTCTCTTCACAAGAGAAGCTTTTAATAAAACAAATGCATCTTATTAGAGTTGCTTGTATCATCAGCTCAGATTCTGGTTTAAAGTACCTAATGAAGCCCTTACTATACACAAGCTGAAGAAATATTATAAAGTTTATGATCATCATTCCCTCGAGCAGCAAAGCTGTCCCCCAGGAAACGAGGCAGCAGACCTTTTTGGCTCAAATCATACATTCATAGTCTTCCTTCTGAATGTTTTAGCGTATTAAGTTGCATATATTTATGCCAAAACCAACAAACAGTCCACTAAAAGCAATCACAAACCAGGACAAGTTTGAAATGACTGAATCCTGGACAAGAAGTAGACTGTTTATATGGCACACCAACTTGCAGATCCATGTAGATAATAGGAACAGACAAATGTTATAGTGACAGCTTCTCTTTGACATTACTGGTATTCACCTTTGTTCTTTATCTGCAGGTGGCTGGGAGACCAGTGTGGGTCTCTCTCTCAGACAAATGAAGAATGTTTCCTTTGGCCGTAGAAACAACCTTTTAATTGTGAGCTTGTTCTCCAATCTTTGTCTGGATGTGCAGCTGATGCTGGGTGGACGGATGCCCACACAAACAAACTATTGTGCTTTCACCTGTAAATGTTGCTCTCTTTCTTTTCTTTTTTTATTTTACTGTGTGCAGAAGAACACGCAGACAGACAAACAAACCTTTTCTGAACAAACACAAGAAGCAGGCTGTGCTGCCGCACCCTGCCCACCAGAGGGTGCAGACAATGAACCCACATCACCCCAGAGTTCAACCCAACTTTCCTTTGGGACCAAAGAATGAAGCTCCGGATGTTTGGTGGACAAAATAAGCCAGCAGGACAAGTAAGCTTTGTGAAGATACAGACATGAAGTTTATATCTATTCACAAAAGCATGAGCTCATATATTTGTTTGAAGATGTGCTAACAGATACTCCTCAAAGGCCTCATTTTGTGTGTATTTAAATATATTTTGTACATCTTGTTCTGGCTCCTCTACTTTACAAAAACACATACTCACACCACTTGCCATTACTATTTCTTCATACTAAACTGCTAAACCCGAAAGACCTAATGTCAAACCAACAACTGGAACAAAAAGCAAACATAAACCAGCAAGGAGACCTCATCTGACCTGATGGTCCTGGTTCTGGTCTCGAGGTCTGAAAACATGTCCTGAGGCTTTGGGACATGTCTCTTCATGTCATGTCTTGGGACAAACACCCAAATCATTCTTTTTTCCAGGTGATACTATGAACAATCAGGATCAGCGTGATCCATTGTGTGAGGACGAACAAATGCTTCAGTTGTGATGGTACTGTAGGGTTAGAGTGAATGGAAGAGTATAACAGGGAGTCTCTAAGAATCTCTCTACCCCCCCCCGGACACACATGGTATAACAGGAAGTCCGTGCCCCCAGACAGCCAGAGTCTAACTCTCTCTATTTGTCATCCATGGGAGGGGGGCCCAGAAAATGTTTGGAAACCACTGGGGGGGGCCAGGAGAAAAAGTTTGGGAACCCCGGGGCTAGAGTAAGATTCTCACAAGATCATTTTTCAGTTACAATATCATGACTTTACTGTACCATGGTGATTACCTAAAAACTTCAAACAAAAATACATTACATGTCTAATTTCCTTAAAATATTAATATTAATATAATCTTTTATTGTTTTCATCAATGGAGAATTGTGAAAGTTTTTTCTGTTTTTGCGTTTTCTCAGATCATAAAACTAATAATTTCAGACAAAGATATTTAGATTCAATCAAAGATTAAGCTTTTAATATGTGATTTTATTTCTTCAGGTGAGAAAGTAATCTAAATCAACCATGCCTGATGTGAAAATGTAATCACCTGCTTTTTAAAACATGCTTAAACTGTGACTAATCGGATTTTCACACGTTTCACTGGCCACACACTCAGTTGATTACTGCCAGTAGGAAGTAAGTGAAAATATTTCACCAGGAGGATTTTTTGTAAAGATCTAAAAAAAAAAAAAAAAAATCAAGAGCAGATGATAAACAAGGTTGGTGACATCTAGAACCACAGTAAAAGCCATTATCCTGAAGTAGAGAAAACATGGAACAGTGGTGAACCTTCCCAGAAGTGACTGAGTGACCAAAATTAATCCAAAAGCACATCAACAATACGTTTAGAAAGTCACAAAAAGACCTCTGTAGGATTTCTGACCATTTTAATTTTTTTTTTTTACGTAAAGTTCAAGCAATGTTAAAAAGCAGGGAAGTGATGCGTAGCTCATCAGCAAATCCATCCCTGAAGGACTCAAAAACTTCAAACATTTTGAAGTGGCATAGTCAAAATCCAGACTTAATCTCATTGAAAAATGTTGAATAGACTAATCATGCTCAAAGATTATCTATCTTGAATGATTTGAAACCATTCTGTAAAGCATAGGCCGACATTCCTTCACAGCCATGTGAAAGACTCATTCAAAGGTATCACAAATGTTTTGGTTCTGAATTTATTTTCAGATTTATGTTAAAAATATTATAAAAGCTGCTAAAATTTTGTAGAACTTCTCTTTGTAAAGTTATTTGCCCTGAAGATATCCCAATCATCTACAGACACGTTGGTCTTGTCAACAGATAAAACAATGTTGCAACATGATCGTCTGTTTTTTGTGAGTGGAAATTTATCCAAACATATTATGTTTGAGAGAGCATAAATTTCTGGAACATTCTTTCAGCCAGCTGACCAGCTTTTTTCAGAAACAAGTGGGGGATGAGGGACTTCTCTCCTGGCATGTCAAGACTTTTAATTGCCATAACAGTCTGAGGGGAAACTTCGGCTACTCTGAAACCATAATGTTTTAAAACTTTGACGTGTATTTGCTCTCAGTATGTATTGCCTCTTACTGAGTCACACACAGTGTACAAACAAAACCAAACTGTAACCTTATTCCTGTCCTCGAGCACTCCTCCTGGTGCATTCATAAGTAACAGCATGCACATGTATGCAATTAAAAACTTACATTCCTACTTTCTTGTATTTAGTCTATCATAGCCACAGGAGACCTGAGCCTCCGTCTGGCACAGAACTAAACCCGTCCAGTGATCTGCTTTACTGCAGAATCTTGATAACCTCTGGGGCTTTTGTTAGCACAGAGCAGAACCAGACTGCCTCTTCAAAACACACACACACACACACCCCATACGCAGGCACGCAGACACAGATCAAGAATATCCCACCCCCAGCGTTCCTAACTGTGGTTGACACATCAAAGGGCAGTGTCCGACGAGTAAGGTCTGGGGAATCATGGGAGACAAAGGAAGCGATTAAGAGATAAGGATCAGTCTGAGATATGACATTTCATCCTGGGCAGATCCGGTAGACACGCTCCATTCAAAGAGGGGTATATTGCAACTGAAGGGAGGATGGAAAAAAAAAGTGGGGAGTGGGAGAGAGGAGGGAGGGAGGTGCAGGTTTTGTGGTTGCTTCCGGCCTTCCTTACACCTTTCTGCAGTTGGTTCCTGAACACAGAGAGGGGTCTGCTAAATGTACCCCATTAGTCACTTCCACTCCGCCTAAATCCCTCACATGCTTGCATACAAAAGAAATCCCACAGTAAAGTACTTTGAAAAGTGAACTTTGAAGTTACTCAGGCAATTTATGTTTAAAGAAAAAAAGAAGAAAAAATTAAGAAAGAAAACCAAACCTGTTTTTGCTGTCTTTACACTTCCCTCAGTCACACCACCAGTGCACTAAAAGTTCAACATTTTATTTGCTCTTAAACAGTATTTAGCAACACAAAAGGGGCGAATGCGAAAGACCGTCCCCATTGTGGGCCTAATTGCCTCGGGGTCATGTTACATCTCCAGTTACTCGTTGTTGCTTTCAAACTGTAGCCCGCAAGCCCAAGGCACAATCCACCTGCCTCTCGGAGAGCCACACAAAGGCTCTGCGTATGAACACAGAGGGAGCCTGTTAGCAAATAAACATGGAGATCTAACTCCAGCCATGCTATAGCCAAACACCACTTCTCTTTTCAGATATTCATGCAGCTGAAAGGGAGGCACTGCACGTAACCCCAAATAGGAATCTGTAACTAAACAACGAACTGTCACCAGCTGACACCATACTGTATATAAACTATTATCATGCTGAAAAGACACTTTAACGGGGGAAGGAAAGAAAGAGAGCAGAGATGTATAAATAGCTTTAATTACAAGAATCTTGGAGGAGTTTCCCACTTTGCCAGAGATTTTTGAGTTCTTTCATGGGTTCAGCAATTATGATCTAAGTAAACTTAGCTCTAGCCTTACCTCTGCTCAGACTTTTGTTTTCCTTATGTGTAAAGACTGTTTGCTACGTGATCTCCTGAAGCAGACTCACAAAACATCTGCATTACAATAAATATTTATTCCAACTGAAGTATTATTTTGGTAATTGTTTTGTGTGTGTGAACTCTTTTGTATTGCTTGGGGATATTCCATCTGCTAGAAATGACACTGGATTATATTTTCTCTTTTAAAAGAGAGATATGAGCTATTTACTGATGCAAAACTGAAAAAAATGTTTGTGGTTAAACAAAACACTCAACTCAAAAAAATTTCCAACTTCCAAAGATTAGGTGATGTCTGTAGAAATTGGCAACAGTTTTTAGCTAACATGAAGTCAAAAAAGAGACTGAAATTTCAAAGAATTGGGATTTTAATTTAATACACCAACACAAAGTAGTGCATAACTAAAAGGTGGAAGGAGATAGTAGCTGTTTTTGTTTATTGTTTTTTTTTTACAAAAAGATTTTAAGAAGTAAAATGTGCGTTTGTATTTCGCAACTGTTATTCTGACACCCATAAATGAAAAACCATGCAATCGATTGTAATCTAACTTACTTGATTACCATTATAAGCCTATCTGTGTAAAATTGAATCTCAGGAGAGATGCAGTTCTTCTGCTAAAAACATTCGCGAATAAACACCAACAATCAGGTCAAGTTGTGGGGATGGTTAAAGCAGGTTTGTTATAATACAATATCCCAAGCAGAGGCTGAACTAGATTCTCCTGCTGTCTGTCATTTCATATCAAAAATATCCTGTCATAATCTATTTCTACCCATTAAATATTAAAATCATAATAATGGCATATTCAATAGTACTTATTTTGATTTATTTTAGCTAACATTCAATACGATGAAGCTGAAGCGCCACTTCAACCAAAGTTTTGAAATCCGGGAACATTTATCCAACTGAAGTAATTAGAAGTCAACAAGACTCACTGATCCTGCAAGCCCTCACTTCAGCTGCAGAAAAATCCTGCAGCATTGATTCCTGCACCTACAGGTTCAGCTGCACCTGTAGTGGTCACAGACATGCTCCAAAGCTTCCATAACTCATAAAGAGGTGTTTTGTGAAAAAAAAAGGAAAAAAACTTCCTCTTCCAGGGCAAAGCTAGGCCCACTTCATGTTGATTATTTCTAAAAAAAAAAAAAAAAAAAAAAAAAAAAATCAAGTAAAAAAGGTAACATTTGTGGTTTTAACATGACCAAGCAACATGACACTTAATGGATATGCATACCATTACATGACACATCATCCTTATGAAGAGTTAATGAGTGGAGACGTTAGCAGTCTTTAGCGATCATAAAACATAAGCAGGCTCTTGAGCCTGTTTTTAGAGGAAAACTTAAACATTTTTGACATTAAATTGATTGGAATAAAGCTGCTTTAATATTGTCACAAGTTTTTAAAAACGAGACAGAAATAAAAAAAGGATTTTGAAGGACTCGAGATCGAGGGTACGCCAGCACACCTGTTTGATGGGAGATGGGAGGTAAGAACTCTAAATACAGGCCAGAATCGGTTGGGGGCCAAGCAATGGGGCCAAACATCTTTTCATTAGCCGTATCTAATGAAACTGCACTGGGCCTGAGGAAGAAAGGCCTACTGCAGTGACACCCTGCCCTGCCCGAAATTACACCAGAGACTTTCCTACAAAGGAAGCATTCCGTCCACGCAGCGACACTGGCACTTGACACCAAATTTTAAACCGGCAGGTTGTTTCGTTGACAAGTGGAAATTTCCACTCTGGGCCCTTCCCATGGTGGGCAGACTTAAATAAAAAAAAAAAAAAGCTTTCAAGAAGGTTTTAATCACGTGCACTAACACTCTTTTTGCCCCCCTGACCCATCGTTCCTGTGTGCTTTGTTTGAAAGCAGTTGTCAAGATGAAAAAATCTGATACTCTTTCTAATCACATAGGCTGCAATTACTGTTATTACGCTTTCCTTGAGGGGCCTTTTTGTGGGACACCAAAGACATTTAACATTTTGAAGAGGGCATGAAACTGAAAATTTGTGAGCCTGGGCTGGTACATAAAGGGAGAACACACATGCTCACGCACACCCTTACTTACACACAATTTATGTTAAGAATAATAGTACCAAGATGACTTTGAGACTTTGAGTAGGAACCACTAACTTTTAAATTGTATTTATTTATTTTATTTTATTTTATTTTTTACCAATTCTCAGTTTTAAATCACAAATCAATATTTTTTGGAATGGTTTTTGGATAAAACCCTGCAAAAGGAACATTTAAATGCATCATAAAATGACAATGTGTAGCCATGTGCAGAGATTTTCTGCTGATAGAGAGAACTCTCTAGCTGCAGAAGCCTCTCTTCATGCTAGCTCCGCTTATAGTTGTGATTGCAGTAACGGGATCTGAGTTGCATCTTCACCTCTCAGCCTTGGCATGTTGCTTCTCTTGATAAGAAGATATCAAATCTTTCCCAATCCTTGGACAAAAAAGGTTTCAAACACAAAGAGACTGCTTTGGGCGATCAAGAAGATTTCTGCCCAAACAAATTTGATGAACCCCCACCCTCTTTTCCTCCTAAGTATGGTTTATGAGAAAAGGATTAATGCTTACTTCACTTATTTCTATCTAGTCAATAAGCACCAGAACAAATCCTGCTGACATTTTGCCATTGTTTTGTCCGGAAAACAATTTGTATTCTGTTCATAGAAAAAGTTTTTATGCTCGTCATCTGTATACGGAAGTGCCTTTCTGTTTTATAGGAGCATGGCTCTTATCAACAATTCACATTTTAAAAATAATATTCCTGCTGTAAAAACATGCTAAGCTGATTTTTACAAATCTATGTTTCACACTTAAGATTTTTTGTATATTTTCTGTCTTACATTCAGTCCGATTGTTCTTTCTTTATTTTTTTCTTATTAATGTTTCTAATTTTGTGTCTGACTGGTGTCTCTGAAATATGAGCATAAACCTGGATTGTTATCCGTTCTTACCAGACTCCAGCCTGCTTCAGCATCTGCGTGAGCTTGAGTCGGCGACCTGGGGGTCAAAGTATTCCATCGATGACAGCCTTATCCCCCTTAACGCTCCGCTGAGCGTCCCGGCTAGCATGTGCCAGTGCAGAGGTGTGTGTGATGAGAGGAGATGAGTCACAGGCTGGGGTGAGAGGAGGTGTCACACAGATAACCCCTACAGAAGGACAGAGGGGAGAGTTTAAGGTTTCACATCTGAATGTGTGTGTCTGTGTGCGCGTGCGTGCATGGTCTTTGTGTAAAAATGATATACCCTGAAAAAGAGTATATAAAGAAATGTGTGTACGTTTCCATGCATGTGTGTAGAAGCATGAGTGAGAGAGTGAAACAAGAGGCCCTGACCTGGAGCAGCACTGACGTGAGCTGTCATCGAGATAGCCCCTCCTGATGCCGGAGAGATGAACAAGAGAGCATTGAATAATTATTTCAAGTTTGAGACTAAGTGCCCTTGTTCCTGTATAACATTGTTGTCCAAGTCATTCCCAAAGTGATAGTGTCCTGCATGTTTTACTGAACCAAAAAATGGTTTATTGTTAAGCCCCTAAATATTTTGAAGACGTGATGAAGAGGTGATTCAAACTTTTGAATCTGACATGCTGAAGTGTCTAAAACACGCAGGGCCGTCATTAAAAGACCGGAGTTGGAAACCACTGAATAATGGTAAATCTTATAGTCAGAGACTTCCAACTTGTGTCAACACCACTGTAAAATGCAGGTGTGTTTTCATGAAGTGACATGCAGAAATAATTACACTCCTATATTTTTTCATATTTTACCAAATGGTTTTCAACATTTTTTAAACCCTCCTATTAGTTTTATTTCTGAGGTGCAGCAATAAGTCCTGATCACACAGATCAGATACAGTAATATTTTCATCAATATTTACTGCAATGATGATAATTGCCTCTTAGTGATAAAGGATGAATGAGAATGATTCTTGTGGGTTTTTTCTTTACAAAGATAAAACTATTTTAATTTTCAAATATCCACTAGGAAAGCCTACAGAGAAAATTCAATGGCTATGCATATAAAAAATATATCTTTATATGTTTTTGCTGACACTGTGCAATCATTCAGCTAGTGCCAGTAAGCCTTTCCAAGTTATCTACTCCCCTTTGGTAGCATAGTAGTAAAGGATCATACTTGACTTCTGGTCTTTTTAAAATATAAATCTTAAAAATGTGGCATGAATTTGTATTCAGCCTCCTATACTCTCATACCACTTAAAAGCAAGCAACTAATTGCTTTCAGGAGTCACCTATTTACTAAATAGAGAAAAACTGTGTTTGCTAGAGATTATAGATCCACAAACATAAAAACTAATGCATTTGAATGATAAGTCCAGACCTAAATTCAGTTAAAAATTAGTGGAAAGATTTGTAAATTGTTGTCCTTGCATGCTTTTCATCCAATTACACTGAACTTACACTGTTTTATAGATAAGAATGGTCAAACATTTTTTTAATTTAGATGTCTTTAGTAGGTGGAGACTTGCTTGGGGTATATCCTAAAGCAGAGCTGAACAGCAGATGGATTCAAGTCGACCACATATGCAATATTCGTCACAGTTTCCCGATTATTATTTGTAAAAACAGTTGAAAATCAAGTATAATTTCCTTTCTGGTTAAAAAAGTCAGAAAAAAAAACTAGAAAACTACATGGGGTCTGAATACTTTTGCAATGCACTGTATGTGGTGTTGAAGTCTTTTCAAAATGATATTTGAAACATTCCAGAGCAGCACGTGTTTTCAGAAACTATTCTTCATTTGCCGCGGGAAGCAAAAGATCCAAGCTGAAAGCTTTACTTTGGATCTCCTCTGTTGTAACTCAAAACTTTGGCAGCTCATGTACATTCACCATAATCTGGATGTGTGGTGAAAGACCAAAACAATAAATCCCTCAGAACACTGCTAAACCTCCATTTATATTGGCGCGTTTATGCTGAATAGGAAAAAAAAGGTGTCTGGTAGTTTTAACGTATTTTGTTGTTTTGTCATATGAAGATAATTGTTTCCAAAGAATAAAATCTAACAGTAGCCCTTGAAACAAAGTAAGTATATGAATATTTATACCCTAAAAACATTTAGCTTTTGTGGTTTTGAATGAACTTAATTTAAAATGGCTGTTTACATTATAAAAGTTGCTAATATGGTTTAGGTAGAATGCAAATTTTCAACATGCTTTGCTTGGAGAAAATGGGGTGTTTATTAGAGCTTGTCCAACTGGCACAATGTAAACGTTTTATAAAGTTATAAAATGGAAAATGTTAAATTTTAGACAACAACTCTCTACCCACAGCATTTTTTTCAACTTTGATATTGTTAGGATTCCCATAAAATTACACAGCTTTCCTGCAAGTTAGTGAACTACACACCATGGTGAAGCATTTACATCCATCTATTGACGAAATGTTAAACAAGAATACCTGTCGTTACCACTTTTTGCATGAAACTGCCTTCTTGTGTTAACATTACAATGCTTTCCAGTGCTTTCTAATTAAGGTGATACTTATCAGTAAAAGTCACATGACTTCTTGGAAGGTTGATGTAGACACACGCGCACACGCACGCACGCACACACAATGCACAATTAAATCTTCAACATCTTGTGACTTCTAGAAGTAAAAGGAACATTTCCACAACAGAGTCTTCGAGTGCTCCCACTAAAACAAAGCAATGCGACTGGAACTTGTCGTCCTTTGTTCTTCGGAGGTGGTTTTACTGTCTGTAAACACTCGCCTTCTACTTTACGATGGAATGTCGGAGTAAAAAGCCTTTTTGAAGACTCCAGTCCATCACTTAGGCCAGTAGTGTCAATAGATCCGCTGCCTAATGACTCACCTGTAATTGCGTGAGAACAAGTTTCTGCAGGAGACTAAGTGGCATGTCACATTGGAATGACAAAGCCCTCAATCTGTTTATAAGAGTCATTCTGTAATTGACCCCTCTCCCCCATTCATCTTCCCACACGCTCACACTCAGTCACGATCCTTGATTTCCAGAATTTCTTCAGAACATTTAAAGGATTACATGGATGTCCTGCACGAATCCTAAACTTTAATGACTTCTCTTGAAGAAGGCCAGTAAACTAAATGGCAGCTTTACGGGTGCTTTGGTAGTTTTAAATATTAGTTTCAAGGCCTCAGAATACCAACCATTCCCTTTTGCGTACGTAATATTGGACCACATGGACTGTTACTATAAATAGCAGGTTCTTGCAAAATATCAGCATGGATTGGTTGAGATTTTACAATTGGACTCCCAAGAAAGTGAACGCAAGGGATCAAAAAACCTCCCTCAGCTCAGCCCCCCTGTTTTCAAACACTTCAAAATAAAATTCTTCTGTCTGCCCTTCATTTAGGAGCCCCCTCTTTTTGATGCTGATATGCAGGCATCAAAGAGAAGTAAAGGGGCAATTAGTTGACCTGAGGGCACCTCAGCATGTTCCACTAGGACAAAAACAAACTTGTGTGATTTAATAAATAAAACAAAATTAGGGTTAACTCTAATCTGATGCATGTTACAAGTTATGTCGTTTTAAACTTTAAATTTTCCAACAGTGTTCAATGACACAAACTACAACAGTGACTCTCCAACTTAAAAAAAAATACTGTCTGGAAACGAAAGCTTGAACCTACCGCTATACATTAACATGAAAAAACTTGGAATCTTTCACTTTGCTATGTTATTTTTAAAGAAAGCATTTCTGCTTGAACCTTGACATTTGATTGAGTATTACATTTTTTATCTGAAATTTCAATGTACAAAAAAAATAAAACATCCCCTAAGGTTGACATTGTAAAGGGGAAAGCTAGAGGTTTATTCTCAATCAGAATCTTAAAATCTGTAATAATCCCTTCATGCTCTTCATTTATACCAATATTAATAATATTGAGAAAACATTTTTCTGAAATAAGCACTCCAGGTTAGTTTTTTGTCAAACAAAGGAAGAATACATTAAAAAATACCACATGTCTGCTGTGAAGTGTGTTGGAGGATTTGTGATGCTTTTGGCCTGTATTCCCTCCACTGGCCCTGAGAAGCTCGTTAAAGAGTACATGGCACTATTAAAATCTATGAAATACCAGGACATTCTGTTGGACTCTGCCAGAAAACTTAAAATGGGTCGTTATCAGCAGTCAGCCAAAAATATTTGGCCAAATCCACACAGAAATGGTTAACAAAGCTTAAAATCCAATAAGCCTGCTGAGTGTTTACAACATACAGCAAGCTGCAGAAATAAACTGCTTATTTGCACTTTTTGACAGTTTGTCTCATTACATCTTCTTTACACAAAGTGCTCAATCACTGCTGGCGATCATGTTCCTTTAGTTTTTAAATATGCAATAAAAAAAGGCAATAAAAAGCATCCTCTGTTAGCTTGTGTGGCTAATGATAAATTTCTTTACAATGCTAATAGAATTTTACTTGTCTATTAGCTTTTCACTGCAAACAGTTGTTAACTTGTTACTCCCAATAGTAAGTGGGCTTATCTGGTGATGCAAGTTAGCTTGTCGCTGATAATGGTAATTATTTTATCATTGGTTGGTAATAGTAGTTAGGTTGTAGCTGCTATTTCGCTGATCTCTAAGAGCAATAATTAGCATATTCAACTGGTTTTCTGACTTAGAAGTAGAAGATAGTTAACTGTGGCTTTGAATTATTGCCAGTTTTTTGTAATTTCTATTTAAAGCAAATATCAATGTGCTAGAACATGTGCCTGGTATTCATTGCGCAAAAGGTTGCTATATATCAACATTTCTTCTTAGTTTTTTAGTTTTTTATTTCACCAAGTAACCTGCTGTAGTTCGAGAACTATGGAACAAGAGCATTAAAATATTGTTCTGCTGTTATCAAACTGCATTGTTTTCATTCAAATATTGACCAGCAGACACATCAGGCACTCTCTAGCAGACAATGCATGCCAGAGTGTCATTCAGCAGTTCAAAGGGATTCTCTCTAAACATTATCATATAATTTGGGCCAGTCGTCAGCTTGTAAATAAGTTATGTTGAAGTCTTTTGTCTGGTGGGGGACACGTTGGAGACAGCCGTCTTTCCTCTGCCGGCATGAGCCAGAGAAGACAAAGGCAGGAGACAGAGCGTCTAACCTTTGATCTTTCTTAGGACTCAGCCATGTTGTATCGGGGCATCAGACACAATCATGCCTCCAACGTGGGGACGTCTGGAACAAAAAAAAAAATAAAAACATCACCCCAACACAGTCAGGCTGGAAAACACAACGAAGTTGGTATGGGTTTATCAAGTGTCACATCTACCACATGTGAGCTTACCTGACTTTAAAGTGAAATTTGAGGGCAACATAGCCCAATAACATAAAGACCTACCAGCTTTGAGATCCTCTGTAAATATCTCTGCAAGATCATTTCATTAAAAAATTTTTTATAATAAATGTACAAATTACATTTATTTTCAAGTGATTCATGGGTGATATCACTTAATAATAAGTGTTTTCTTTTATGTGAATATGGTAGAGGAGGCTCTAGACGGAAATGATTACATTCATATTTAAAATCTGACGGTTTGTACATCTTTCAAACTCTAAAAAATTGCTGCATTATCTATACAACTGGTGTATTTATAAACCCGTCTTTTATGAATTCAGATGTTCTGGTAATGTTTGCTTGGATCAGTTCTGTCTTTGCTTTTTCATATTTTCTCTTCTTGTCCCACTCTTTGACTCAGAACTGATCTATCCAAACTGAAAAACAAATCATAATTCTAATCCATATAACACTTAAATTTGTCTTGAATTAATTCCAGTTTAAATTCCACAAAACTAATGGAGATTGACAGATTTCTTGTTGACAATTTTCTTTTATTTCTTAAGTTTATTTTAATGCCTTTTAATTTGGTTCTTAACTGGTTCAAAAAAAAAAAGTCAATAAATAACTTTAAAATTGTATTTGCTAAAAAAACAATATTTTTGTGACATGGCTTGTTGGTGGTAGAATGCAGTTCATTTTTATTAAGAAAGCAATAAATATTACTAGCAAATAACCTAATACTTTTGGGGATGTTTTTTTTCTTTACTTTTGTTACTATAGTTTGAATAAAAAAAACAACTTACAAAATCCAATATACAATATGGAAGGATAAACAATTTCTTTATGTTTAAAATAAGAACTCAATTTATTTTTAATGTGTAGATATAAATATATATATATATATATTTTGTCAAAATATATGATCATATTGTCAAAGAAAACAAAAAAGTGAGACAAACATACACCTCATTAGAGTTATAAATAAGGGTCCAAGTGAACATTTAAAAAAAAAAAAGAGACCTTCTGATTTGTTTTAGTGTCCACATTGCTTTGTTCAAGGCGCTATTTTAGTCCAAGTGTTTTTTTACGACGTTGTGCGCTAGCGGCAGCCACAGCCCTCCACTACCATTTCCTGGTAGTTTCTCAGGACCACCTTGTCATGTTCATCCACGTAGAGCATCGAGATGGCGCTGAGCTCTGTCGGTACGCAGCAGGCCTTGGGAATGTTGTTATTCACAGAGTTCACCAGTGTCTGAACAATGGCATGGTTGGTGGAGTTTAAATGATCTGCCAGGGGAAAGGGGCACTCCCCGTGGCAGTAATATGCCTGATAGCCAGGCGGTGCCACTATCCAGTCATTCCAGTTTACATCACTGAAGTCTACGTACAGTGCATGGCGCCGGCAGTTGCGCCTGCCTTTGCGACCCCGTTGTTTGGGGCTGCGCTTGGTCCGCCGGGTCAGCGGGTGACCCTTACCGTCATGACCAAAAGTAACCAACAGAGGGCGTAACTGTTCCCAGTCCTCCCCGGGCTCTTGGTGCACCGAGCGGCTGATGCGGACGTGTCGGCCCTGGTGGTGTGGGGTCTGGTTGAGGTGCAGAACCTCCACAGCCAGACCATAATTAGGGAGGCCCTCGCGACTCCAGCGCAAGATGGCAGGGCTGACATCAAAGGATTCCCACCGTGACGCGTTGTGCCGAACGAGGCGTGTGTCCAGAAGCTGGGTGATGAGCTGCCCGGGCCGCGGGGGCTTCAGAACCTCGTAGATGTTTACGCGGTGTAGACTCTGGTCGTCAGCGGTGGCCTCATCAATCTGACTACGATAGAGTCTTAGCTCTGCAGAGGAAAGCAGCTCGTCCTCTGGAATGCTGCTGAGGTTGAACAGGAAGCGGAGAGGCATGGATTCTCCATCACCCAGCTCATGGATCCTCTCCATGTGCTCTAAAAATAAGGAAGAGAAAAACCGTGGGATGTTTGTCAAAGTGTAGGATAACACTTAGAAAATCTGGAATAAAATAAATATATCTGTAAATCTTTTAAGATCCCTCCTCCTTATTCAAATGACATCACTTTCTGGTCATGCCTTTTAAGATCTCTGAGGCAGAAAAAATTATAAGTAGGTCAAAATTTTGTTCAATTTTCTTTACCTTTCTTTTATGATCATCCTGCCATTCTCTCTGTGCCTTTCTTTGAGCACTTTGCTGAAACATGCATTACACCGAGGGTGGTGATTAACGTACCACAGCTACAGCATAAACACAGTGGAGGCTCCCTGTTCCACTCACAGTCTGCAGATTTCTGGCAAGATCACCATTGTTGGGGAAAGGAATGTTGTGTCTACTATTTTCCTGCTCAATCCACCCCTGTTATTTCACACCCAGGCCCTAATCTGGGCCAGGTGGTTCTTATTATTAAAACCTGCTGTGCTTTTGATTGCCTCCGCAGTTTGTCCACTTAAGACATTTATCATTTTCATCATGAATAATCATTAAGGAGTCAGACAATACGATAGGATCTCATGTATCTGAAGCCCATGGGAAAAAATTCACTGTGTGGGAATGCTATACATTCAAAACCAAAGGATATTCAAGCTTTTGAGCATGCTCACACACACTTCTCTTGTCTTGTCTGCTTTGTAGATTAAGAGAAAAAAAAAAAAAAAGATTTTTTTTTTCCTCCCCATTACACCTGGTCAATAAAAATCATAATTTTCCAGGCTGAAGTCCACAATGAATGCTTTGCCTTTCCTGTAAACATGTCTCCTCATCTAACCATCCATCTGCTGAAGACTCTTATACCTCCCTGTGGTTTGAACTTGACTGAGTCACACACCATCACACAACAGTGCTCCATGAAAGCAAGCACTCCCACTTCAAATGCTTCAAAGCATGTTATTAAGATAGTTCAGCAAAGGAGGTGAGGGTAGATGGTTGTAGAGATGTACAGACCCATGCACAAGCTGAGCTATTCATAGAGTAACGTGAATAGCCAGACTGTAATAAAATCATTGACACAGTATTTGTCATTAAGGGTCTTGCATGAACCACATGACTGCAAACAAAATGACTTTTTTCAGTCATTTTGTGTTTGATACAGTAGTACCGCTGGTGGCAAACACACCCATAGCATGATTTTCTCTCCACTGTGGTGACTTTTTTTAGGTAGAGAAAGGAAATATCTGTCTTGGAACATATTGATAATACCTCACTTCCTACTTGCGTGGCTACAAGTGATAGAACACCAATACAATTATGCAATGTAAGAAAATTAGGTTTTGTGATTGCAGTAGGTGTTATTTCATAAATCAGTGATCATATTCTCTTGTACTTGCAAAGGCTAGAATTACAACCGGTGAAAATAGCATGAAACATAAATTCTGATAAAAGAATGGCTGAGGTATAAATAAAAAAGATTATTTATTTACTGGCATGAAAAGAAGCAGGAAGGGAGGTGAGGGCAGCATTTTATATTCTTGCATGAACATAAAATGGAAGTTTGAGCTGTGGCAAATTGACAAGGAGCCACCTTGCAGCTTACGATTACTTCAAGTGCACATTGCACCTGTGTTGTTTTAAACACAAATTTAAACGTTTTTCTACTTGTAATTGGATGTTATGACCCAACTTGATCCAGCTCCACCTAAACAGCTTGACTAATAACAGCCTATTACACTCTGTTTTTCTCTTTAAGCTGGAAAAAATGGTGGAAAGGTGTACTGTTCCTTTAATGTTTATTCTAGATTTTTATTCAAGTCTATGGATCAACATCAAAATAACAGTAAATAAAATAGATAGAAATAAATAATTTAACAGTGATAATCAACATTTTAAGACCTTAAAACTGTGGTATTTTTTACATGAGATTCCTATGGTAAGCTTATCTTACCATAGGAAGATAAGCCTTGACTGAGCATCATGAAGGAATACTGTTTTGAAATAACTATGAGGTGAAGAGAAGACCCCACAGGAGCAGATAGCCTGCCTAATTGTACAGCTAAAATTAGCTTCTTATACTTATGTTCATCTACAAAGAGCAAAACACCACAAAGAAGTATATTGGCACAATAAACACTTAAATTGTACCACTTCATTTAGTGGGTATATTTGTCATATAGTCTGTGTATTCAAATAAAAAATGATAAAGGGCACTGTAAAAATCTGAATATGATGTTTAAATCAACACGTTACATTGCTTATATTTAGGAGCAGTAAAAATGACTGTTGCTTTTCTGATTTTATAAAATGCAATTAGATGTTAAATATTAAGTTTTACATTTTTTGAGTTTTTTCAGTGACACTTGGGTATTTTTACTCTAAGTTATCATGTCATTTGGCTCTCATGCCAGACCATAACTTTTTTGTTTTTTGATTGATGACGGTGTGGTTCTGCCTCTACTACTAGAAGTGTGTTTGACAAGACAAATTATGAAAAATGTTTTAGTCATTGTTCTTCTGTCACAAAATCTCCCAGTTTTCTAAATTCGATATTTACCATAATTCATTTTTAACTTATTTTGGAAACTCTGAATCATTTTCTTTCAAACAGAATATTGCTGTGAAGCTTTTTATTCTGCATCTGTATATTTTTTAAAATTCTATCCAGCTAGTTTCTTGTAAAATACAAGCAAAACCATTTGCATTTGCGCTGAAATGTAACCGTCTCAATGCACAGAAATTCCCGCTGATTTTCTCGTCTTTGCAACCCACTGGCTCATGAGGCTGGCTTTTGCCCTCGGCCCAAAGAACAGCCTTTAGCACCTACATTGTTTACAGCGAGGCCTTTATTTAGAAGTCTGTGGAGTAGCATTAAAGATAATTGCACAGCGAGGACGATCTTTCTTAAAGAGCCCTGCATATAAACTGGGGACATGAGAGAAGATCACGCTAGGTTTCGAAGCCAAGAACAGGCTTTTTTTAAAACCCTGTTCTGCTGGTTGGAGCAAGAAGTGTAGGTCAGTAATATGAAGGTATGTCTTTTCCTTCAGTTACAAACCAAACACACAGAGCTCTGTCAAATTAGCCTCTGGAGAGCTTGTCTAGCTAAATTTTATGACTCTCTGCAGACTTGGTGACCACATCCTTAGATTCCTTGGTCATGGCGAGATGGGTGGAGCACTCTTGCATTTTTTTTGTCTTACTCTGAATTCTCTGCAATCTGCTGCCATGCTATAAAGCACATCGCTACTGCTGAAGCTCCAACAACAGAATATTCACATAAACTTCAGAATTTGTGCATTAACTTTTTTAAATTTTGATGTCCAATTTGTGAAATCATCCCCAGGTTTCCTTACCTTCATGGTGGAAGGCCCTCACAGTGTTGGCCCGGCTGGCCGACCTCTCGGGGTACTCGAAGTCGATGTCGTACGCTCCGGCCTCTTCGGCCTCCCCCGACTGCAGCCGATAGAGGTCCAGCAGGTAGCGGGGCACGGTGACTGAGCGACTGGGCCTCGGCCGCCTCTTGAGGCCGAACATGTGCAGCAGCGTGGCCTCAAAGTCCCGCAACAGTTCATGGCTCTGAGCAGCCGAACGACCCTGCAGGCCAGGTACTTTCTTCTTCCCTTCTTCAGGTATCAGACTGGCATGGTTGCTCTCTCCCAGCAGGACTTGGCATAATAAAATGACCATCAGCATTCGATTACCAGGAATCATGATGTCTCTGGCAGGGGCAGCAGATGGAACAGGGTGATAAATGATTAGGACAGGTCTGAGCTGAGCAGGTGGGTCAGAGGACATAAGGAGAAAGAAGGGTTACTCTTTCCTTTTCCACAATGCATCTCACACAAACTCCGCATCCCACCCTCTTATTTACCCATTCCCTCTAAATGCAGACTAATTACCTTCAATAATGCAGTCATGTTTAGAGTAAAGCAGACTCCCATCAGATAGTCTACTTTTTGTTTATCTTTTGTGACATCCTCCGAATGTAAACAGCTGGTTCCAGACTCCAGCATTTTAAATGCAATCCTCTTCCCTCCACCCCTTCCACTTGTCTCCTGCACTATAGTTGCACAAGTAAAAGAGGCAGCCCTGGGGTCATAGCAAATGTGTAGCTCATGGAGCAAGCCTCAGAGCTTTCTCATCGCTTGCTTGCATCACATTTTAAAAAAGAAAAAAACAAAAAGAGGCACTTTTCCTCGTGCACATACTCGACCCAACACCTATGGTTCAGTTCTCGACTAATGCCATGAGAAAAAAGAAAAGAAAAAAACCTGAGGGTCCCTGTGAGGGGAGAGGACTGGCCATGTACTTACCGACAGAAAAGAAAGCATGGGAAAACAGTCCATGTTTCTTGGGAGCACGCAATGGACACGTTCTTCCAGGAAATGTTAGGTGGTGTTGGGAGGCTGCAAGAGGGCGTTGGAGTGACCCTGTTCCTGAAAGATACAGTCGAAAACACACGGGGAGGGGGTGGGGGGTTGTAAACTCAGCGCGGCTGCAAACACTTGAGGTTGCTACATGGTATTTACTTGAAGACCAGCACATGAGTGTGTGCGTGCGCGGGTGTCTGTGTGTGTGTGGGCGTGTAGCAGAGAGACCCAGTGTCTCTTTAAGGCTTATCATTTTGGGTTGTGGGTAAGCTAGTTATTTGCTGCAACTGGAATGTAAGGAGGTATGTGCCACAAAACATACAGCTGATCACTTATTGCTCTAACCTCAACACAGACAGCAAACAGACATTGTTCAATAACTGCATCCGACACGGACTAAAGAGGAAATAATACAGAGCTACTTAATCTACATAAAACGACGTGCCATTTTGCTTTAAGAGCTCATTTAAGTTATTATCTGCTGCTGAGTCACACTTATAAAAGAGCCAAATTTGTGAGGGAGCAATCTGGAGCAGCGCAGGCCTTCAATTAAGCTTTTTTCCATCTGGTGTACATCCAAGCAGTAGTATACAGAGAGTGACACATGCTGTGCCCTGCAAAAGTATTCACACCCCTTAGAGTTTTTCACATTTCCTCACTTTATTATTTTTTTTTTTTTTTTTGTGAAAGAGTAACGGGAAGTAGTGCGTAATTATGAACTGGAAGGAATATGATACGGGGTGCTTAACTTTTGTTTTTCTTTACAAATAAAAGTCTAAATTGTGAGGCATGGATATGGATTCAGCTTTATGGAGAAGAGAGTCTGTAGGGCCACATCTTAACTCTGACATACTTCCTAGAGAAAGGCAGTCCCACAGCATCATGCTGCCATCACTATGGGTTTTTGTGTTCATGGAGATAGTCTGACGCCATTTTTTAATGTTGTTGCTGGCATAACTTGCAACAACTGCAGGACTTTTTCTTTACTTCCTTTACACAGTGGCTTTCTTTCACAAAGGCCAGATTTGTGGAGGGCATGGCTTATACTTTTCCTGCCTACAGATTCTCCCACCAGAGCTGTTGATCTCTACAACTCCTCTAGATGCTGTTAGTTTAGATCGATGGCCTGCCTTGGTAGGCTTGCAGTTGATCTATGCTCTTTCCATTTCTGGATGATGCTTCATGAGATTAAGTAATACTGCGGCGTATTACTTAACAACCTAGCCTGTTTGAAACTTCTCTGGTTATTCTCCAACAAATCTCAGAGGCCTTTAGAAAACAGCTCTACTTTTGCTGAGCTTAAATTACCCACAGGTGGACTGCATTTGCTAATTAGGTGACTTCTTAAGTAAACTGTGAAGACAGCACTGGGATTTATTTGGAGTACAAGAGTTAAGGGGCCAGAATACAAATACAGGTTTTCAGATTTTTATTTAAGTTTTTCCTTTTTTACTTGAACTTGACAACTGAGCACTACTGTTACACTAAATCCGAACAGAAGACATTGAAGTTTGTTGCTGTGATGTGACAAAACGTGGGAACAAAAAAAAAAAAAAAAAACCTTAGTGCAGTCTGAGCACTCCTGCAAAGCATTATATTCCCAAGAACAGCGTACACACTTCCTGTGCACGACTGTGCCAGGTTTGGTATCTGTGTGATTATCTCAACCCTTGCATGGCTCACTGTACATGCAATCAAGGATCGGTTTTTCCTAACAGCATTAGGCTGACCTCAGCGTGACCCTTCTTTCTTGGTCATGACACTGGATCCAAAGTGTGTGTAAAAAACAAAACGACACACACAAAAAAAAAAGGCACATCGAGCGCGCGCGTGCACGCTCCGTCTGCGCTTTTGCACTAAATGTGTGCCGCCGCGCGCATGTTCGTGAGAACTGCGGAGAAGCGAGGGAGAGGAGGGGTCAGAACATGATCAGCTCTATTACCCATGGGGTGCTGGGATAAACGCGTCTGTGTGTGCGTGTGTGACTGTGTGTGATTCAGTGAGTGCACATCTCTGACAACAAACGTTCATTGTACAGAGAGGGCCTCTCCCATGATTACAGGGATTCATAGCAGTGAAAAACAGTGACCATACAGGACATCTTGTAACTGTAACCAGCCACTGAGAAAGCTGCAGGCCACAGCGCACAGACAACTCAAAGTGGTGTGACGATGCTGAAAGGGGAATTAAAAGAACAATCAGTAAAGATCCTTCAAAATTTGAAAAAAAAAAAGTTTTGTGTTTTCAAGTGTGTCAATCTGGGAAATTAAAAAAAAAAAATTTAACAATATTTTCCTGTTCAACTCTTCTCAATCAAACAACAAAACCAAAGCAGGACTTAAACTATAAAAATTTGTTCAAGTTGCTTTGGATTCAAAAATCACTGCAACCAAGCAGCAGACAAACACTTGTTTTTTTTGTTTTTTTTTTGCAATGACAAATGCAGAGCAGGGTGCAATTAGGCCGCAGCAGCAAACTGCCCTTGGCTTTGCTCGGTCCTGCTCCTGCCTCTCCGTCCCTCCCTCCCTCTCGGTCTCTCTCTGACCAGAGATAATGTGATCAGACTATGCACATGGCTCTTCAGATGTGTTTTCTGAGGAATTTGACAGGGATGGTGGGAGGGAAGATGGGAACTGGGCAGGGAGGGTGAGAAGAGTGCAACAAGTTGCCACGGGAACAGATCTGTGACCTGATTTTAACATTAAAGGCATCTGCAGCAGCGTGTCTGTCGTAAATGGAAGCTGTGTTTTTCAGTTTGTAGTTACACAGAAGCAATATTATGTGCTCACACACAACGACGTGTGTTATTATTTTTGATGGCCTTCCAAATGGAAAGTTTTGTAGAGTTGTAGGAGTTTAGGGCATACTATTATTACCAAACAATAGTAACACAAAACTCACACCATGAATCGTGGTTTTCTTGGCTGATTCTTTGCTCCTCTTTGAGGTTTGCTTTTTTAATTCATTCCCAATTTTATGAAAGATTTGGAAAACAATCACAATCCAGACGGAGAAGATTTGTTTTTCCAATAAAATAGTTCAAGACAGTTGCTCCTTTGAAGAAGTACTGAAACACATTAAAACGTCCTGCATTTTCTTTAATAGGTATAGTAGTTTTGAATAAAACAGAAGATGAACACATTACAAGTTCATGCCACTAAAGCATTAAGGCATATATCCCTAATGTTTAACTAAGCTCAAAGTGTGTCAAAGTACATGATACTAGTTAGGAGACATTGGAAGTTGTTTTGGTGCAATTCATAAATATGACAGAAAAAAAAAATAGTTTTCAGTGTTTGACAAGGCAGTGTGGAAAAGATCTCACTGAGTTCTGATCTCTGACTTTTTGCTTTTCTGAAAAAAAATAAATAAATTAAAGATCATATATTTGAACCCTGGGAATGGGGGACAAAGCAGTAGATGACAATTAATTTTGATCAGATATTGCCATTGGTATTTATTATGAGAATTTAAAGCTGAAGAAGTGCCCTATAATTTTTACTTTTTTTCCCCTTTTATTTCAAATTTAGATATTTAAAATCCATGAGATCACTGGAAGGAGATTGATGGTCATTTTCTTTAGATTAACAAACATTCCCGTCTTATATCTGCCAACACCTCACAATGAAGAGGCTGTATTATTTTTATTATTACTGTTGTTGTTATTATTATTATTATTGAAATTCATTTTTGAATGTTTGATTTCACATCCACTGAATTACAATTGCAAACAATTTTTTCACAGATTGTAATTGCGCATGGACAATTTGCCAAATACAGGTTTGAATTAAAATTAATTTATTTTTCCTTTTTTCTCGCTGCGTGCACCTCTGTATACTTGAGTACAAACGGTTGTGCTTATTATTGCATTACTATTTTAAACAGATTTTTAATCAATAAAGCCCATGATATGGAAACATATTTGAGCGGTTTGGGGGGAAAACAGTCGAAGCGCAGGGAAATCGGACGCTTTGTTTGGAAAAGATCTCATTATCTTGGCTGTGTCATTCCGTAAGTGTTCGGGCACAAACCGACCAAAACCTGTTGCATGTTAATGATCACATTCATCTCCCTTCATCTCAAACCGGATCATCAAAGCGCACGGGAAATCGTTTTCATTACAGAATTTTAGTTCCGAATTGTTTTCAGGCTTACAGCAAATTCGTTCAGACGCCCAAAAACAAGAGAATAAATATCCCAATAAAAATACCGTAAGTCGTCTAAAGTTCCTCCTATAAAGTCTGAAATGTTCTGTTAGTCAAATCTGCGGGAAGTGTGAGTGTGTCAGCTGAGGAGCGCTTACCATCAGTAGAGGTACAGGTATCCTGGTATGAAAAAGAAAAAAAAAAAAAACAAAAGAGATGACTCAAAACAGTCCAGGCGCTCCGCCGTAAAAAAAAAAAAAAAAAAAAAAAAAGAAAAAGAAAAGAAAAGAAAAGGAAAATTGAGCCTTGGAGGAGAAGTTGGGTGACTTTTCAGCACATTTATCCTTCGGTGAAAGCTCTAAAAGCCGGCTCTCAGGCTGTGCGGCGGGTTTTCCAGAACAGTCGGTGCGCAGAGGACGGGCAAACTCTCCAAATGATCCAGCATCTACGGTTCCTACAGTTTTTATGTGTCCGCCCAATTTGCCCTCCTCCTCCGTCCCCTTACCCCCACCTCCCTCATCTGTCTCAGACACCTTGGATAACCCACCTTCTTTTCTCCTCCGCTTGAATATAGGAAGCCGCTCACAGTTTTATTTATTTATTTATTAAGTTTTACATGCGTAGCTTAGTGACATTTCATCATAATTAATTTGATGCAGCTATATGCTCCCATGTATTCTTCCTGGGGTTAAATTGAGATGTAAGAAGAGTTGATAAATTAAAAGAGGAGAAACTGTCTATCTGTCTGTCTGTCTGTCTGTGTCTGTCTGTCTGAGATATTCCTGATTCTAGCAGTGGAGCATAGAGTTTAAAGTGGTGATGTCAGTATCAAGTGTCTCAGTGAAGTTATTTTACTTATCCCCTTTAATATAGATATTTAAGAAACAGAAAGAAAGAGGAAAAACGTCAGTCTACGTTCAATTAATCAATATCACGTGTTTCTCTTAGCTCACGTGTTGAAATACAGTAACCTTTCAACAATTTGATTTATGGAAAATTACCATAAATACATATACTGTGGGTACATTTTTGAAATTCTTGAAAATGTTGACTTCTATGCAAACCTTTGACTTAAAGCAAGTTACACAAAATGGAAGCAAACTTAAGTGTTTAAGCTCTGTTTCGTTCATTAACTGCATTTCGCTGCCCACTTCTTTGGCAGTTTTTTTTTTTTCTACTCATTACGAAAGACATTTCTACAAATGTTGCTGCATTTATGAGGGATTGTTTGAAAACAGCAATTTAAAAGATCATTTCCAAGAAACTTTCTGTCACTTTACTACCTATCAATCTGTTGTAATTTGCTTGTGTAAAAAAAAAAAAAAAAAACTTGTGTGCATAAGGCCCCCAGCTCTAGCCTGGGAGCTCCCCAAATGCTCAGTAGTATAGCACTGTGTGTATCAAAACATAGGTTCATCAAACACTTCTAGCCATTTGGAACAGGGAAAAAAAAACACTTTGGCTGACTTCACTGTAAAAATTATCTTAAGTTGCATCCTGATTAATAATACAAAACAACCAGTAGCAGTGGTAACTTAATAAAAATTGTAAATAATGTTATTGTTTTCTTTCTTTTTTTTGATAAACTTTTCCGCGTGTGATCAGATTTTATTTCTTCTAACATTTATTCTTTAATGATTCATTTATATATTTTTTTCATTTTAAAATCACTAATTTCAACTGAACCAGACTGATCCAAAACAACAGTCTGGTTCAAAAAACTTATCCAACTTAAAACTTAACCATTTTAAGTTGTTGTTTCAATCAAACTTTATTTTATTTCCTGGGAAAGGCCCAGCCAGTCGGGGCTCACTTGGTTGCAACTTGACACTTTGCCACCAGATGTCACATTGTAGAGTCATAAGACACCATCCATCCATCCATCCATCCATCCATCCATCCATCCATCCATCCATCCATCCATTTTCTAACACCCTTGTCCCTAGTGGGGTTGGGAGGGCTGCTGGTGCCTACCTCCAGCCAATGTTTCGGGCGACAGGCAGGGCACACCACCTTTCGCCTGAAATGCGAAAGGCAGTCTTATGACTGCCCAGTCTGTCGCAGGGCAGTCATAAGACACATATCAACCAAACTGTAAGTGTTATATTTACCAAAACTCAAATCAGGCAGAGATGCATTTATGACTATTTTAATTGACCGGTCGTTTTGTAAATTATTTCTTACTTTGTCTATAAAATAAACTTTAACCCTGAGGGTAAATAAGCAAAACACATTCCCGAACAGAAAACTTTGCAGTCTCAATTAATCACTAATGCTGAGAAACTATTTTTGATCTAAAATAAAATCTGAAAGTTGTACTTAAAGTTAGTCTTTTTAAATATCTTCACTGATTTCTCACAAAGTAATGTCAATTTTACAATTTTGTGGGTAGTTTAGAAAATATTGTAAAATATAGTTATTGTTCAAAAAAATTGCTTCCCGTTTGTTTTACTCTTCTTTAATTTGTGACACAATGACAAACATATTTAACTCATTTCACAGCAGGGTGTTTCTACTTTGAGGCTCAAATGCACGCTATTGAAGTGTTACGTCAGAATGATGTGCTTATCCTATTTGATGCATCATCCACCAAGACAAGTCTACACATGCATCAGTTTGGACCCGTGCACCACGCAAGCTGAAAAACAGAAACACACTGTGAAAACAAACAAAGCACCCTTGTGGGTTATGGAACAGTTTGTTGCAGACAGATAAGATAAAGATCGGCCTATCATTTTCATGTACCAGTTAAAAAGGGTGAAACAAATTCACATTTCAAGTCATCACAAGTAAAATATCTTTCACTGCGGCTCAATTAAAGTTTTTTGTTTTGCTTTGTTGGGAGCACAAGCAACGATGCGGATGCCCCCTTTCATTGTTGTTGACCAGGCTTAGCCTCTCTGAGCCCACTCAGTTCCGAAGGAGATTACCTGCTGTGTGTGGCTTAGACCCACGAGAAATGTGTTCAACTTATTTAACAATGTTATAAGCCTCTCCTTAATTTTTAATTTCCTAGGAAATGTGTTTATGAGGGCATTCTATGTATGACAAGTTGTTTTGTTATATTTTTGTGTCTAGAAAGCTCACCTTCCATTCCTTTCTACTGACTGAACAACACTCTCTGATCTCTAGACTTTTGCCTTCGGCTGTTTTGGGGGGTAGGTCAGCAGTACTTTGCCGCGTCTCGGGAAGAGAGGGCTGATCTCTCTTCTGTGACAGTATCACCGAATCCTGCTCGGAGTCACTCACCTGTGGACACCAGCCAGTAATCAGCAGAAGCTCAAAGGCGACCCTGCCACCTCGACTCCCAAGCACGATGTGGCGTTTTTCCTCATTTTCCTGTGTTCACTGCTGCAGACATCCACCAAAAACGTGGACCAAACCCAAGCTTTTGCTCAAGCAAAAGTTTCTTTTTGGAACAGTCTTCACATCCAGCTGCCTCGTGTTCGCTTGTCCTGTAATCCCTAAACCCATTCCAGAGACGTGGAACTCTGTAAGTGGTGCAAAGGGTTAAGGGAACTAAGAAGGACAAGGGAAGCAGAGTTTGAGGATGGCTCAAACAAACTATTTTAATCCCTGTAATGGAATTGGCATGTAAACTCCTGAACATGGAATAAACATAAAGAAATGGAGAGGGTTGGACTGAGCAGTGTGGAAAACTTCCTTCTTGCCCCCATTGAACCGACTGCAGCCTTCCCTCCTTCGTAAGAAACACTGAAATTCTTTTTCAGCTTTTGTCCTCCAGTTTGGACTCACAAGTCACTTTAGTGTATGGATCGCTAAGATTGGACTGGACACCCTTTTGCCTTCAGAACTGCCTTAATTTACCAAAATGTCATAAATATTTGTCAGATGTTTTCGTCCATATTGACATGACGCCAGTTGACAGTCACTGCAGTGTAGTCGGCTACACATCCATGATGCAGATCTTCTGCACTACCACATCCCACAGGTGCTTGATTAGATTGAGATAATGAGTTTGTTGAACTCATTGTCATAATTATGAAACCAGGTCCAGATTAATGGAGCTTTGTGGTGCCTTATCCTGTTAGACATACAAATCAGAACATAGTTACAAGATGCTTATGAAGGGATGGACATGGCGGACAGCAATACTTGGCTTTTAAGTGATCCTCCATTGAGACACAGAGTTTTAATTGGTTTTAAATAAAACATTTTGATAATTATTGAGTCAGTAAGTAGTATATTTAATTAAATTGAGATAAGGGGTAGGATTAAATAACTGTTCACGTATTCCTACTTCTTTTCAAACAAAAAAGTAGTAAAATTATTTTGCTCTTGGCTATGTATGCACAGGTTCTCTCTGTCCTACTGATTGCTTTTGTTTCTTGTTTTTAAAAACATGTTTGAAATAAATAAATCAAATCAAGCATACGTCGTCGCTTAAAAACACAACCGAAGCCAAGTTAGGTTAACAGTTGTGGTCTTTCTGAAGGATTTATTTTTCATTCAAAAATGCTGAAAATGAACTGTTTCCTATTAATATGACAGGAGATAAAGTTGTTGTCTGGTTCAGTTAAATGGTGCCCTGAGAGTTTCATATACCTTGGTGTGAATATTACTTCATCATATGACAAAATCTGCCAAAAGAATTACACATTATCTAAAGCAGAGACAGAGCAATGGATAGCTCTTCCTCTATCTTTTATTGGTAAAGTTAACACAATTAAAATCAATGTTTTACCTAAATGTATTTACTTATTTCATTATATTCCCCTAAAAGTCCCAATGACATTTTTTAAAGATATGGATATGGCAATATCTCTATTTTTATGTCGAAAAAGGCTACAAGAGTTAAGCTTCTTACTTTACAGGCTCACTACTCCAAAGGTGGTTTAGACCTTCCAAATTTATTTTTGTAACTTGTTCTTCAATCAAAAACAGAATGTACTGGTTTACACTAATTGCTAATTTCAATTGGTTGTACATTCTCAACAAATATAACTACCCAAAAAAAGAAAAAGAAAAAAATCAAGCAAGAGTTATATTGATTTGGTTGACCTAACAAGATTGGACAATGGACTATAAAAAGTGACCTTTCCGAGCCATCTCTTCCCTTAACACTTGATGGAAAACATAACGAGCTCCATTACAAAGCAACATCATCAAAGACACTCCAGTGAATGTGGTTGAGTCTGTCAGACAATCAGGACTTGTGAGTGATGAGACTTTAATGTTTGTCCATCTCCTGTTGTCACTGGTGCACACCTTCTCCTGCCAGATATTATCAAAGGCAGCTGGTCAAGAGAGCAGGACCGGGGGTGGGGGGCGGCTTTAATGCCTTTCTTTCCATCTGTCAGAGGGCGGGGAGACACACTTGGGCTTCAACACTGTCCAGATGCAGCCTGAGTGGAGCAACACCTGACGCTGGGGCTCTGGGGAGGTTACATTGAGAAATCATCTTGGTGGATTAAAAAGCTTTCTTTATCGCACTTTGGATTGGCACTTGAAGACACTCCTGCAATCTGACTTTGCTCACACCAGACTCCCTAAGAGGCCGAGCTAAGAAGGAAAACACATAAGTTCTCCAGTGGTGGCGCTACGTCTTGATGGAGAACCTCAAGAGGGCTATGTTGAGCTCAAGAGGAAAATAGATTAGACCTGACTCGGTGGTAATGTACGTTGGGGTTTACCCCGGTGAACGAGAGGGTAGCCTCCCTCCGCCTACGGGTGGGGGGACGGGTTCTGACTGTTGTCTGCGCTTACGGGCCGAAC